>OX457027.1:48653594-48847122 GCA_949752745.1 Protula sp. h YS-2021 | reverse complement strand
GACCTTCTGGGTCACGGTCAAGGTCAAAAACCGGAAGTTGACTATTATCTCGAAACGGTTAGAGATAGAGCGATTTTGAGCTCATTTTCGACCCTTTGGGCCTAAACAACGTTACACAAGAGGTACCTCGGTGACCTTGACCTTCTGGGTCACCGTCAAGGTCAAAAACCGGAAGTTGACTATTATCTCGAAAACGGTTAGAGATAGAGCGATGTTGAGCTCATTTTCGACCCTTTGGGCCTAAACAACGTTACATAAGAGGTACCTCGGTGACCTTGACCTTCTGGGTCACGGTCAAGGTCAAAAACCGGAAGTTGACTATTATCTCGAAAACGGTTAGAGATAGAGCGATGTTGGGCTCATTTTCGACACTTTGGGCCTAAACAACGCTACATAATCGGTTCCTCGGTGACCTTGACCTTCTGGGTCACGGTCAAGGTCAAAAACCGGAAGTTGACTATTATCTCGAAAACGGTTAGAGATAGAGCGATTTTGAGCTCATTTTCGACCCTTTGGGCCTAAACAACGTTACATAAGAGGTACCTCGGTGACCTTGACCTTCTGGGTCACCGTCAAGGTCAAAAACCGGAAGTTGACTATTATCTCGAAAACGGTTAGAGATAGAGCGATTTTGAGCTCATTTTCGACCCTTTGGGTCTAAACAACGTAACATAAGAGGTACCTCGGTGACCTTGACCTTCTGGGTCACGGTCAAGGTCAAAAACCGGAAGTTGACTATTATGTCGAAAACGGTTAGAGATAGAGCGATTTTTAGCTCATTTTCGACCCTTTGGGCCTAAACAACGTTACATAAGAGGTACCTCGGTGACCTTGACCTTCTGGGTCACGGTCAATGTCAAAAACCGGAAGTTGACTATTATCTCGAAAACGGTTAGAGATAGAGCGATTTTTAGCTCATTTTCGACCCTTTGGGCCTAAACAACGTTACATAAGAGGTACCTCGGTGACCTTGACCTTCTGGGTCACGGTCAAGGTCAAAAACCGGAAGTTGACTATTATCTCGAAAACGGTTAGAGATAGAGCGATGTTGGGCTCATTTTCGACACTTTGGGCCTAAACAACGTTACATAATCGGTACCTCGGTGACCTTGACCTTCTGGGTCACGGTCAAGGTCAAAAACCGGAAGTTGACTATTATCTCGAAAACGGTTAGAGATAGAGCGATTTTGAGCTCATTTTCGACCCTTTGGGCCTAAACAACGTAACATAAGAGGTACCTCGGTGACCTTGACCTTCTGGGTCACGGTCAAGGTCAAAAACCGGAAGTTGACTATTATGTCGAAAACGGTTAGAGATAGAGCGATTTTTAGCTCATTTTCGACCCTTTGGGCCTAAACAACGTTACATAAGAGGTACCTCGGTGACCTTGACCTTCTGGGTCACGGTCAATGTAAAAAACCGGAAGTTGACTATTATCTCGAAAACGGTTAGAGATAGAGCGATTTTGAGCTCATTTTCGACCCTTAGGGCCTAAACAACGTAACATAAGAGTCAACTTCCGGTTTTTGACCTTGACCGGGACCCAGAAGGTCAAGGTCACCGAGGAGATAGAGATAGAGCGATTTTGAGCACTTTTACGACCCTTTGGGCCTAAACAACGTTACATAATCGGTACCTCGGTGACCTTGACCTTCTGGGTCACGGTCAAGGTCAAAAACCGGAAGTTGACTATTATCTCGAAAACGGTTAGAGATAGAGCGATTTTGAGCTCATTTTCGACCCTTTGGGCCTAAACAACGTAACATAAGAGGTACCTCGGTGACCTTGACCTTCTGGGTCACGGTCAAGGTCAAAAACCGGAAGTTGACTATTATGTCGAAAACGGTTAGAGATAGAGCGATTTTTAGCTCATTTTCGACCCTTTGGGCCTAAACAACGTTACATAAGAGGTACCTCGGTGACCTTGACCTTCTGGGTCACGGTCAATGTCAAAAACCGGAAGTTGACTATTATCTCGAAAACGGTTAGAGATAGAGCGATTTTGAGCTCATTTTCGACCCTTAGGGCCTAAACAACGTAACATAAGAGTCAACTTCCGGTTTTTGACCTTGACCGGGACTCAGAAGGTCAAGGTCACCGAGGAGATAGAGATAGAGCGATTTTGAGCACTTTTACGACCCTTTGGGCCTAAACAACGTTACATAAGAGGTACCTCGGTGACCTTGACCTTCTGGGTCACGGTCAAGGTCAAAAAGCGGAAGTTGACTATTATCTCGAAAACGGTTAGAGATAGAGCGATTTTGAGCTCATTTTCGACCCTTTGGGCCTAAACAACGTTACATAAGAGGTACCTCGGTGACCTTGAACTTCTGGGTCACGGTCAATGTCAAAAACCGGAAGTTGACTATTATCTCGAAAACGGTTAGAGATAGAGCGATTTTGAGCTCATTTTCGACCCTTAGAGCCTAAACAACGTAACATAAGAGTCAATTTCCGGTTTTTGACCTTGACCGGGACCCAGAAGGTCAAGGTCACCGAGTAGATAGAGATAGAGCGATTTTGAGCACTTTTACGACCCTTTGGGTCTAAACAACGTAACATAAGAGGTACCTCGGTGACCTTGACCTTCTGGGTCACGTTCAAGGTCAAAAACCGGAAGTTGACTATTATCTCGAAAACGGTTAGAGATAGAGCGATTTTGAGCTCATTTTCGACCCTTTGGGCCTAAACAACGTTACATAAGAGGTACCTCGGTGACCTTGACCTTCTGGGTCACGGTCAATGTCAAAAACCGGAAGTTGACTATTATCTCGAAAACGGTTAGAGATAGAGCGATTTTGAGCTCATTTTCGACCCTTAGCGCCTAAACAACGTAACATAAGAGGTACCTCGGTGACCTTGACCTTCTGGGTCACGTTCAAGGTCAAAAACCGGAAGTTGACTATTATCTCGAAAACGGTTAGAGATAGAGCGATTTTGAGCTCATTTTCGACCCTTTGGGCCTAAACAACGTAACATAAGAGGTACCTCGGTGACCTTGACCTTCTGGGTCACGGTCAAGGTCAAAAACCGGAAGTTGACTATTATCTCGAAAACGGTTAGAGATAGAGCGATTTTGAGCTCATTTTCGACCCTTTGGGCCTAAACAACGTTACATAAGAGGTACCTCGGTGACCTTGACCTTCTGGGTCACCGTCAAGGTCAAAAACCGGAAGTTGACTATTATCTCGAAAACGGTTAGAGATAGAGCGATTTTGAGCTCATTTTCGACCCTTTGGGTCTAAACAACGTAACATAAGAGGTACCTCGGTGACCTTGACCTTCTGGGTCACGGTCAAGGTCAAAAACCGGAAGTTGACTATTATGTCGAAAACGGTTAGAGATAGAGCGATTTTTAGCTCATTTTCGACCCTTTGGGCCTAAACAACGTTACATAAGAGGTACCTCGGTGACCTTGACCTTCTGGGTCACGGTCAATGTCAAAAACCGGAAGTTGACTATTATCTCGAAAACGGTTAGAGATAGAGCGATTTTTAGCTCATTTTCGACCCTTTGGGCCTAAACAACGTTACATAAGAGGTACCTCGGTGACCTTGACCTTCTGGGTCACGGTCAAGGTCAAAAACCGGAAGTTGACTATTATCTCGAAAACGGTTAGAGATAGACCGATGTTGGGCTCATTTACGACACTTTGGGCCTAAACAACGCTACATAATCGGTACCTCGGTGACCTTGACCTTCTGGGTCACGGTCAAGGTCAAAAACCGGAAGTTGACTATTATCTCGAAAACGGTTAGAGATAGAGCGATTTTGAGCTCATTTTCGACCCTTTGGGCCTAAACAACGTAACATAAGAGGTACCTCGGTGACCTTGACTTTCTGGGTCACGGTCAAGGTCAAAAACCGGAAGTTGACTATTATGTCGAAAACGGTTAGAGATAGAGCGATTTTTAGCTCATTTTCGACCCTTTGGGCCTAAACAACGTTACATAAGAGGTACCTCGGTGACCTTGACCTTCTGGGTCACGGTCAATGTCAAAAACCGGAAGTTGACTATTATCTCGAAAACGGTTAGAGATAGAGCGATTTTGAGCTCATTTTCGACCCTTAGGGCCTAAACAACGTAACATAAGAGTCAACTTCCGGTTTTTGACCTTGACCGGGACCCAGAAGGTCAAGGTCACCGAGGAGATAGAGATAGAGCGATTTTGAGCACTTTTACGACCCTTTGGGCCTAAACAACGTAACATAAGAGGTACCTCGGTGACCTTGACCTTCTGGGTCACGTTCAAGGTCAAAAACCGGAAGTTGACTATTATCTCGAAAACGGTTAGAGATAGAGCGATTTTGAGCTCATTTTCGACCCTTTGGGCCTAAACAACGTAACATAAGAGGTACCTCGGTGACCTTGACCTTCTGGGTCACGGTCAAGGTCAAAAACCGGAAGTTGACTATTATCTCGAAAACGGTTAGAGATAGAGCGATTTTGAGCTCATTTTCGACCCTTTGGGTCTAAACAACGTAACATAAGAGGTACCTCGGTGACCTTGACCTTCTGGGTCACGGTCAAGGTCAAAAACCGGAAGTTGACTATTATGTCGAAAACGGTTAGAGATAGAGCGATTTTTAGCTCATTTTCGACCCTTTGGGCCTAAACAACGTTACATAAGAGGTACCTCGGTGACCTTGACCTTCTGGGTCACGTTCAAGGTCAAAAACCGGAAGTTGACTATTATCTCGAAAACGGTTAGAGATAGAGCGATTTTGAGCTCATTTTCGACCCTTTGGGCCTAAACAACGTAACATAAGAGGTACCTCGGTGACCTTGACCTTCTGGGTCACGTTCAAGGTCAAAAACCGGAAGTTGACTATTATCTCGAAAACGGTTAGAGATAGAGCGATTTTGAGCTCATTTTCGACCCTTTGGGCCTAAACAACGTAACATAAGAGGTACCTCGGTGACCTTGACCTTCTGGGTCACGGTCAAGGTCAAAAACCGGAAGTTGACTATTATCTCGAAAACGGTTAGAGATAGAGCGATTTTGAGCTCATTTTCGACCCTTTGGGCCTAAACAACGTTACATAAGAGGTACCTCGGTGACCTTGACCTTCTGGGTCACCGTCAAGGTCAAAAACCGGAAGTTGACTATTATCTCGAAAACGGTTAGAGATAGAGCGATTTTGAGCTCATTTTCGACCCTTTGGGTCTAAACAACGTAACATAAGAGGTACCTCGGTGACCTTGACCTTCTGGGTCACGGTCAAGGTCAAAAACCGGAAGTTGACTATTATGTCGAAAACGGTTAGAGATAGAGCGATTTTTAGCTCATTTTCGACCCTTTGGGCCTAAACAACGTTACATAAGAGGTACCTCGGTGACCTTGACCTTCTGGGTCACGGTCAATGTCAAAAACCGGAAGTTGACTATTATCTCGAAAACGGTTAGAGATAGAGCGATTTTTAGCTCATTTTCGACCCTTTGGGCCTAAACAACGTTACATAAGAGGTACCTCGGTGACCTTGACCTTCTGGGTCACGGTCAAGGTCAAAAACCGGAAGTTGACTATTATCTCGAAAACGGTTAGAGATAGACCGATGTTGGGCTCATTTTCGACACTTTGGGCCTAAACAACGCTACATAATCGGTACCTCGGTGACCTTGACCTTCTGGGTCACGGTCAAGGTCAAAAACCGGAAGTTGACTATTATCTCGAAAACGGTTAGAGATAGAGCGATTTTGAGCTCATTTTCGACCCTTTGGGCCTAAACAACGTAACATAAGAGGTACCTCGGTGACCTTGACTTTCTGGGTCACGGTCAAGGTCAAAAACCGGAAGTTGACTATTATGTCGAAAACGGTTAGAGATAGAGCGATTTTTAGCTCATTTTCGACCCTTTGGGCCTAAACAACGTTACATAAGAGGTACCTCGGTGACCTTGACCTTCTGGGTCACGGTCAATGTCAAAAACCGGAAGTTGACTATTATCTCGAAAACGGTTAGAGATAGAGCGATTTTGAGCTCATTTTCGACCCTTAGGGCCTAAACAACGTAACATAAGAGTCAACTTCCGGTTTTTGACCTTGACCGGGACCCAGAAGGTCAAGGTCACCGAGGAGATAGAGATAGAGCGATTTTGAGCACTTTTACGACCCTTTGGGCCTAAACAACGTTACATAATCGGTACCTCGGTGACCTTGACCTTCTGGGTCACGGTCAAGGTCAAAAACCGGAAGTTGACTATTATCTCGAAAACGGTTAGAGATAGAGCGATTTTGAGCTCATTTTCGACCCTTTGGGCCTAAACAACGTAACATAAAAAGTACCTCGGTGACCTTGACCTTCTGGGTCACGGTCAAGGTCAAAAACCGGAAGTTGACTATTATGTCGAAAACGGTTAGAGATAGAGCGATTTTTAGCTCATTTTCGACCCTTTGGGCCTAAACAACGTTACATAAGAGGTACCTCGGTGACCTTGACCTTCTGGGTCACGGTCAATGTCAAAAACCGGAAGTTGACTATTATCTCGAAAACGGTTAGAGATAGAGCGATTTTGAGCTCATTTTCGACCCTTAGGGCCTAAACAACGTAACATAAGAGTCAACTTCCGGTTTTTGACCTTGACCGGGACCCAGAAGGTCAAGGTCACCGAGGAGATAGAGATAGAGCGATTTTGAGCACTTTTACGACCCTTTGGGCCTAAACAACGTTACATAAGAGGTACCTCGGTGACCTTGACCTTCTGGGTCACGGTCAAGGTCAAAAACCGGAAGTTGACTATTATCTCGAAAACGGTTAGAGATAGAGCGATTTTTAGCTCATTTTCGACCCTTTGGGCCTAAACAACGTTACATAAGAGGTACCTCGGTGACCTTGAACTTCTGGGTCACGGTCAATGTCAAAAACCGGAAGTTGACTATTATCTCGAAAACGGTTAGAGATAGAGCGATTTTGAGCTCATTTTCGACCCTTAGGGCCTAAACAACGTAACATAAGAGTCAATTTCCGGTTTTTGACCTTGACCGGGACCCAGAAGGTCAAGGTCACCGAGTAGATAGAGATAGAGCGATTTTGAGCACTTTTACGACCCTTTGGGTCTAAACAACGTAACATAAGAGGTACCTCGGTGACCTTGACCTTCTGGGTCACGTTCAAGGTCAAAAAGCGGAAGTTGACTATTATCTCGAAAACGGTTAGAGATAGAGCGATTTTGAGCTCATTTTCGACCCTTTGGGCCTAAACAACGTTACATAAGAGGTACCTCGGTGACCTTGACCTTCTGGGTCACGGTCAATGTCAAAAACCGGAAGTTGACTATTATCTCGAAAACGGTTAGAGATAGAGCGATTTTGAGCTCATTTTCGACCCTTAGGGCCTAAACAACGTAACATAAGAGTCAACTTCCGGTTTTTGACCTTGACCGGGACCCAGAAGGTCAAGGTCACCGAGGAGATAGAGATAGAGCGATTTTGAGCACTTTTACGACCCTTTGGGCCTAAACAACGTTACATAAGAGGTACCTCGGTGACCTTGACCTTGTGGGTCACGGTCAAGGTCAAAAAGCGGAAGTTGACTATTATCTCGAAAACGGTTAGAGATAGAGTGATTTTGAGCTCATTTTCGACCCTTTGAGCCTAAACAGCGTTACATAAGAGGTACCTCGGTGACCTTGACCTTCTGGGTCACGGTCAAGGTCAAAAACCGGAAGTGGACTATTATCTGGAAAACGGTTATAGATAGAGCGATTTTGAGCTCATTTTCGACCCTTTGGGCCTAAACAACGTAACATAAGAGGTACCTCGGTGACCTTGACCTTCTGGGTCACGGTCAAGGTCAAAAACCGGAAGTTGGCTATTATCTCGAAAACGGTTAGAGATAGAGCGATTTTGAGCTCACTTTTGACCCTTTGGGCCTAAACAACGTTACATAAGAGGTACCTCGGTGACCTTGACCTTCTGGGTCACGGTCAAGGTCAAAACCGGAAGTTGACTATTATCTTGAAAGCGGTTAGAGATAGAGCGATTTTTAGCTCATTTTCGACCCTTTGGGCCTAAACAACGTTACAAAAGAGGTACCTCGGTGACCTTGACCTTCTGGGTCACGGTCAAGGTCAAAAACCGGAAGTTGACTATTATCTGGAAAACGGTTAGAGATAGAGCAATTTTGAGCTCATTTTCGACCCTTTGGGTCTAAACAACGTAACATAAGAGGTACCTCGGTGACCTTGACCTTCTGGGTCACGGTCAAGGTCAAAAACCGGAAGTTGACTATTATCTCGAAAACGGTTAGAGATAGAGCGATTTTGAGCTCATTTTCGACCCTTTGGGCCTAAACAACGTAACATAAGAGGTACCTCGGTGACCTTGACCTTCTGGGTCACGGTCATGGTCATAAACCGGAAGTTGACTATTATCTGGAAAACGGTTAGAGATAGAGCAATTTTTAGCTCATTTTCGACCCTTTGGGCCTAAACAACGTAACATAAGAGGTACCTCGGTGACCTTGACCTTCTGGGTAACGGTCAAGGTCAAAAACCGGAAGTTGACTATTATCTCGAAAACGGTTAGAGATAGAGCGATTTTGAGCTCATTTTCGACCCTTTGGGCCTAAACAACGTGACATAAGAGGTACCTCGGTGACCTTGACCTTCTGGGTCACGATCAAGGTCAAAAACCGGAAGTTGACTATTATCTCGAAAACGGTTAGAGATAGAGCGATTTTGAGCTCATTTTCGACAATTTGGGCCTAAACAACGTTACATAAGAGGTACCTCGGTGACCTTGACCTTCTGGGTCACGGTCAAGGTCAAAAACCGGAAGTTGACTATTATCTCGAAAACGGTTAGAGATAGAGCGATTTTGAGCTCATTTTCGACCCTTTGGGCCTAAACAACGTTACACAAGAGGTACCTCGGTGACCTTGACCTTCTGGGTCACGGTCAAGGTCAAAAACCGGAAGTTGACTATTATCTCGAAAACGGTTAGAGATAGAGCGATTTTGAGCTCATTTTCGACCCTTTGGGCCTAAACAACGTTATATAAGAGGTACCTCGGTGACCTAGATCTTCTGGGTCACGGTCAAGGTCAAAAACCGGAAGTTGACTATTATCTCGAAAACGGTTAGAGATAGAGCGATTTTGAGCTCACTTTCGACCTTTTGGGCCTAAACAACGTTACATAAGAGGGCACTCGATGACCTAGACCTTCTGGGTCACGGTCAAGGACAAAAACCGGAAGTTGACTATTATCTCGAAAACGGTTAGAGATAGAGCGATTTTGAGCTCATTTTCGACCCTTTGGGCCAAAAAGACGTTATATAAGAGGTACCTCGGTGATCTTGACCTTCTCCGTCATGGTCAAGGTCAAAAACTGTAAGTTGACCAGTATCTCAACAACGGTTAGAAAATTGAATTTGTTTTATTTGTGCCCAAATGAGGTTACATTATATTCACTTCGATGGCCTCGTTCAAGATAATAATCCGGAAGCTGACAATTATGTCGAAACACTGAAAATTGTGTGTTTGATTAAATATGTTCTGTCTCTGCCCTTGCAAGTGGGTGCTATTTCGCTACGTGTAGCAAAATTCGGTCTAGTTTTCTATTAATTCGTGAAATTTCTCAAGAGGATAGTAGAAAGCATTGTTCGATTTTACCCGAAAATTTGTTTATGCAACTGATATGGTTACGTGACTTTTAAGAAAGTTCTGTGTGAATACTTCGCGACCCAAGTGTAAATTTCGCTACTCGGTAGCGAAATCGATCTAGTTTTCTGTTCTCACTATCGTTTACTGTTATGCACTATTGCCTTATCAATGTTTTGCTTTGTTTTAGGTGCAGCGTCTGGCATCCTGGCGCATATGACAACGCTCTATTATTTTTGAGACGAATGCGTAAAACAAATTTAAATTTTATGATCTATGATTTCTTTTTATCTTTTCATCGCACATTAGCAACTTGGTTCAGAATTAATGTTCCGTTTCATTAATGTTGGTCATTTCCGAAAAATTTGTATCACCTCAGAATTCTTCTTAAAAATAATTGAGCGTTTAAGTGTACTCATAGATCCTTCACACCTGTTAAGAAACGAAAGCGAACTCGCTGACCCGGCAATAGCGATTCTGCAGCACGGGACACCTGAGATTTAAAGTTCCTCCATTCGCCATTCGCATTGACACAGGCTAGTGTCTTTAGTACGAGGAACCTATAGGCTAGTGCACTTAGCCTGAGGAAGTTCAGAAGCTCGTATATTTAGTGCGAGTGAGCCAGGGGCTCGCGTATTTAGCCCGAGGGAACCACAAGCTAGTGTCTTCAGCTCTAGTTATCTAGGGGCTCGCGCAATTAGCTCGTGGCAGTATTGGGCCTGTGCAGTTAGCTCACAGTAGTCGTGTGCTTGTGCAACTAGCTGGGTGTAGTCTTGTGCTCGGGCAGTTAACTGGCGGTAGTCATGTGCTCGTGTAGTTAACCTTGGTGGTGGTAGTCAAATACTCGTGGCTTACACTCGGACGAAGTCGGGACTCTGCGATTGATCTCTGACGATCACAGTAGAAATCATTAGTCGGTGTACGGAGGACCTATGAGTACCCTCGAGGTGTTAATTTTAAGTCATGGGCAGGAGGGGGTAGGTGGTTCGTAGACTAACTTAACCCTTTTCCCGCCAAAACAGATGCATGTGTGTATGACGTAACGATGACGTAACGGTGACAGTACAGGGACACCAGGGAAAGCGTTCTCGATTTTAATAAAGAAAAATCTCAAAAAAATAATAAAAGAACGTGGATCAGCCAGGCATAAACTGATTGACACATGTGTAATTTCACACTGGAATCTTTTGTTCATTTATGTAGTGAATCCGTTTCGCGCCTGGGTGACCCACGTCAACACTGGAAAAATAAAAAAAAGTTGTAAAACATACTGATGAGCCACACATAAACTGGTTCCTTTTTACATGCGGGAGCATGATGAATATAAATGATCATAAAAAAGAGAACCCGTTTCGCGTGTTGATGACCAGTATCGAAAATCTTGTAAATGGTTAAAAAATACATTAACGTTTTGTATATGTAAATGACAAAAGCTATAATTTTGGCTTATGTATATGTGCAGCTATAATTGTTTAAGTGATTTTGTTAAGCCTTTGGATGCAGCAAGATCTCATTTTAATGATACGATAATCTCGCGCCAAAATTTAATCTAAAGGTTTGACAGATTTCACTCAAACCGCAATCCATCCTCAAACCATCATATTATTTGGCATTTTCTCTTTCGATTTTCGCTTTTCACAACTCCAGCGGCAGAAGTGCTAAACGGAAGTGATAAAAAGCAAAATTAAAAAAGCTCAAGTATGACTAAATAGCAGGGCCGGAGAAATTTGGTTGTTACGGGTAGCTTGTAACAGCGGCACGCTTCACTAGTGACACAATAAGAGGTTCTACTGCTCGTACTGCTTCCATTGTATATATTGTGTATTGTACATATTTATAGTGTAATTAGTTGTTTTCAGATTATTGGGGATGGTCACTCCTCGTCCAGGTGGGTTTAAGGGTTTCTTTTCAGGGGTTTAATTTTGTGTAATTTTAATCTGACCCAAGTCGACTAAGTTGGTTTGGACATGTGTGCGTTATGTACATCTGCCGAGCAGACTTGTGTCGGTGGGCTTTACCCATCAATTGTTGTTTGTCCGTCGTTTGTTAGATGTGTCGGATTTTTTCCAATCGCTACTCTTCCTGCATTTCTAGTCCAAGTATTTTGAAATTTGGCAGGAATATTGCCTGAGTTGTTCTTCACACAGCTTGTATTTTTTTGACAACTTGGCCAAAATATTGGCCAGATTTAAGAAAATACATTAAATGCTGATGAAACTCAGTTGTGATGCAAAATGGAGTTTCGATCGGATACCTTTCAAGTTTTACATGGATGTTTCCTATGTGGTCCTCTCTTCAAAAATCACCTTTTTGGTGATTCGCCAAAAATTGGCCAAATTTTTTTTCAAAGTGCTTCCCGTCCTACAGTTTTAATACGAGTTCTTTTAAATTTTGTACGACTGTTTCCCAAATGGCTTGTCCTCTAGATTGGTCCCAAGTTGGATTTATCCAATTTTCAGAATGCTTCTTCTCCCACAATTCCGTTGGATTGATTTCAAATTGCATTTTTTGAGGATTCGCCAAAAATTTGTCAAAATGGCACCATTTTAAAATTTTTTCTTAGCCAGTTTTCAAATACTTGCGGCATAAGATATTGGATTTTCGAGAAAGTCCGTAGGTCGAAAATCCAAATATCTTAGACCGCAAATATTTGTATA
Organism: Protula sp. h YS-2021; assembly: GCA_949752745.1. Classification (NCBI taxonomy): domain Eukaryota; kingdom Metazoa; phylum Annelida; class Polychaeta; order Sabellida; family Serpulidae; genus Protula; species Protula sp. h YS-2021. Next base: position 48,834,865 of record OX457027.1, on the reverse strand, counting down.
GGATGTCTTTGTTCGATAGACCTCAAAGACTACGGGAGGGATTCCATTGATCGTTGGCAGTCCTTACGCTACATTTATTAGCCTGCGGAAAAACCAATACCCAAGTGCACAATTACAAATCACATTCTTTCCCTATGCACGGTTTAAATGAAATCCCTCGAGTGGCTTCTGAGATCTATCGCACAAAAGACATCATATCCAAAATGTTGTCCGACAAGTAGATACCGAGTAGATCTTTAGAGTTGTAGTATTTTTGCTAATGGTTCTACAAAAACTGGCCAAATAAACGGATGGCTATAAAAGAAAAACACAAATAATGCTGTTCGCCTCTCGTCTAGTCCAATTAGTTTTGATGGCAATGTTGACCTTGAGACCCTCTACCAAATCTGAATTTTGTTAAAGTTTGCCAGTTTTTTCTTTCAACTTTGTACTTTCCTCCTTTTCGCCTTCAATGTAATATCGTCACTATTACAGTAGGTACACTCTTGTTCTATTTTTTGCGGGACTTCAACCTAGTGAGCTCCGAAGCCTTTAAGGAGTGAAAATCAGAATAACGTATAATTCTTAACGCCCTAGATCCCGCAAACACGCATTTTGTTGCGTTGTAGGACAAGTGGTCTTCGGCTCAAATGGCTATACCCACGGTGTGGCTTCTGTCCGTCCCACTGTAAACTTTGAATACATGCTATTTTCCTACAGTTTTCATATGACCGCAGTAAAAGTTTGTGGATAGATGACCCACTCCGCTTTTGTTGGATGACGACATGCTATTGTTTTGGCGTTTGCAACTTCAACAACCTGGTGAATCCAAAACCTCATTTGCTAAAAATCTGTTATTTTCTATTAATTCGTGAAATTTCTCAAGAGGATAGTAGAAAGCATTGTTCGATTTTACCTGAAAATTTGTTTATGCAACTGGTATGGTTACGTGACTTTTAAGAAAGTTCTGTGTGAATACTTCGCGACCCAAGTGTAAATTTCGCTACTCGGTAGCGAAATCGATCTAGTTTTCTGTTCTCACTATCGTTTACTGTTATGCACTATTGCCTTATCAATGTTTTGCTTTGTTTTAGGTGCAGCGTCTGGCATCCTGGCGCATATGACAACGCTCTATTATTTTTAAGACGAATGCGTAAAACAAATTTAAATTTTATGATCTATGATTTCTTTTTATCTTTTCATCGCACATTAGCAACTTGGTTCAGAATTAATGTTCCGTTTCATTAATGTTAGTCATTTCCGAAAAATTTGTATCAACTCAGAATTCTTCTTAAAAATAATTGAGCTTTTAAGTGTACTCATAGATCCTTCACACCTGTTAAGAAACGAAAGCGAACTCGCTGACCCGGCAATAGCGATTCTGCAGCACGGGACACCTGAGATTTAAAGTTCCTCCATTCGCCATTCGCATTGACACAGGCTAGTGTCTTTAGTACGAGGAACCTATAGGCTAGTGCACTTAGCCTGAGGAAGTTCAGAAGCTCGTATATTTAGTGCGAGTGAGCCAGGGGCTCGCGTATTTAGCCCGAGGGAACCACAAGCTAGTGTCTTCAGCTCTAGTTATCTAGGGGCTCGCGCAATTAGCTCGTGGCAGTATTGGGCCTGTGCAGTTAGCTCACAGTAGTCGTGTGCTTGTGCAACTAGCTGGGTGTAGTCTTGTGCTCGGGCAGTTAACTGGCGGTAGTCATGTGCTCGTGTAGTTAACCTTGGTGGTGGTAGTCAAATACTCGTGGCTTACACTCGGACGAAGTCGGGACTCTGCGATTGATCTCTGACGATCACAGTAGAAATCATTAGTCGGTGTACGGAGGACCTATGAGTACCCTCGAGGTGTTAATTTTAAGTCATGGGCAGGAGGGGGTAGGTGGTTCGTAGACTAACTTTACCCTTTTCCCGCCAAAACAGATGCATGTGTGTATGACGTAACGATGACGTAACGGTGACAGTACAGGGACACCAGGGAAAGCGTTCTCGATTTGAATAAAAGAAAAATCTCAAAACAAACAATAAAAGAACGTGGATCAGCCAGGCATAAACTGATTGACACATGTGTAATTTCACACTGGAATCTTTTGTTCATTTATGTAGTGAATCCGTTTCGCGCCTGGGTGACCCACGTCAACACTGGAAAAATTTTAAAAAAGTTGTAAAACATACTGATGAGCCACACATAAACTGGTTCCTTTTTACATGCGGGAGCATGATGAATATAAATGACCATAAAAAAGAGAACCCGTTTCGCGTGTTGATGACCAGTATCGAAAATCTTGTAAATGGTTAAAAAATACATTAACGTTTTGTATATGTAAATGGCAAAAGCTATAATTTTTGGCTTATGTATATGTGCAGCTATAATTGTTTGAGTGACTTTGTTAAGCCTTTGGATGCAGCAAGATCTCATTTTAATGATACGATAATCTCGCGCCAAAATTTAATCTAAAGGTTTGACAGATTTCACTCAAACCGCAATCAATCCTCAAACCATCATATTATTCGGCATTTTCTCTTTCGATTTTGGCTTTTCACAACTCCAGCGGCAGAAGTGCTAAACGGAAGTGATAAAAAGCAAAATTAAAAAAGCTCAAGTATGACTAAATAGCAGGGCCGGAGAAATTTGGTTGTTACGGGTAGCTTGTAACAGCGACAGGCTTCACTAGTGACACGATAAGAGGTCCTACTGCTCGTACTGCTTCCATTGTATATATTGTGTATTGCACATATTTGTAGTGTAATTAGTTGTTTTCAGATTATTGGGGATGGTCAGTCCTCGCCCAGGTGGAGTTAAGGGTTTCTTTTCAGGGGTTTAATTTTGTGTAATTTTAGTCTGACCCAAGTCAACTAAGTTGATTTGGACATGTGTGTGGTATGTACATCTGCCGAGCTGACTTGTGTCGGTGGGCGTCAGCCATCACTTGTTGTCTGTCCGTTCGTTAAGTGTGTCGGAGCTTTTTCCATTCTCTACTCTTCCTGAATATCTGGTCCAATTGTTTTGAAATTTGTCAGGAATATTGCCTGGGTTGTTCTTCATACAGCTTGTAATTTGTTTTAACAATTTGGCTAAATATTGGCAAAATTTAAGAAAATACACTAAATGCTAATCAAACTGTCAACTGTAATGCAAAATGCAGTTTCGATCTGATACTTTTCAAGATTAACACGGATGTTTCCTATCTGGTCCTGTCTTCAAAAATCAGTTTTTGATGATTCTCCAAAAATTGGCCAAATGGCGGAATTTTGACGACTTATTTTCAAAATGCTTAACTTTCCACAATTTTGACCCTAGTTTTTTTAAAATTTTTTGAGACTGTTTCCCAGATTGCTTGTTCTCTATATTGGTCCCCAGATGGTTTTTAGCCAATTTTCAAATGCTTCTTCTCCCTCAATTTCGTTGGATTGATTTGGTTTCAACTTGTATACGAATGTTCCCTGCTTAATTCAACTTGTATACGAATGTTCCCTGCTTAATTCTCTCTTCAAAATTGCATTTTTTGAGTATTCGCCAAACATTTGCCAAATGGCAATATTTTAAATTTTTTTCTTAGCCAGTTTTCAAATACTTGCGGCATAAGATATTGGATTTTCGAGAAAGTCCGTAGGTCGAAAATCCAAATATCTTAGACCGCAAATATTTGTATAGGATGTCTTTGTTCGATAGACCTCAAAGACTACAGGAGGGATTCCATTGATCGTTGGCAGTCCTTACGCTACATTTATTAGCCTGCGGAAAAACCAATACCCAAGTGCACAATTACAAATTACATTCTTTCCCTATGCACGGTTTAAATGAAATCCCTCGAGTGGCTTCTGAGATCTATCGCACAAAAGACATCATATCCAAAATGTTGTCCGACAAGTAGATACCGAGTAGATCTTTAGAGTTGTAGTATTTTTGCTAATGGTTCTACAAAAACTGGCCAAATAAACGGATGGGTATAACAGAAAAACACAAATAATGCTGTTCGCCTCTCGTCTAGTCCAATTAGTTTTGATGGCAATGTTGACCTTGAGACCCTCTACCAAATCTGAATTTTGTTAAAGTTTGCCAGTTTTTTCTTACAACTTTGTACTTTCCTCCTTTTCGCCTTCAATGTAATATCGTCACTATTACAGTAGGTACACTCTTGTTCTATTTTTTGCGGGACTTCAACCTAGTGAGCTCCGAAGCCTTTAAGGAGTGAAAATCAGAATAACGTATAATTCTTAACGCCCTAGATCCCGCAAACACGCATTTTGTTGCGTTGTAGGACAAGTGGTCTTCGGCTCAAATGGCTATACCCACGGTGTGGCTTCTGTCCGTCCCACTGTAAACTTTGAATACATGCTATTTTCCTACAGTTTTCATATGACCGCAGTAAAAGTTTGTGGATAGATGACCCACTACACTTTTGTTGGATGACGACATGCTATTATTTTGGCGTTTGCAACTTCAACAACCTGGTGAATCCAAAACCTCATTTGCTAAAAATCTGTTATTTTCTATTAATTCGTGAAATTTCTCAAGAGGATAGTAGAAAGCATTGTTCAATTTTACCCGAAAATTTGTTTATGCAACTGGTATGGTTACGTGACTTTTAAGAAAGTTCTGTGTGAATACTTCGCGACCCAAGTGTAAATTTCGCTACTCGGTAGCGAAATCGATCTAGTTTTCTGTTTTCACTATTGTTTACTGTTATGCACTATTGCTTTATCAATGTTTTGCTTTGTTTTGGGTGCAGCGTCTGGCATCCTGGCGCATATGACAACGCTCTATTATTTTTAAGACGAATGCTTAAAACAAATTTAAATTTTATGATCTATGATTTCTTTTTATCTTTTCATCGCACATTAGCAACTCGGTTCAGAATTAATGTTCCGTTTCATTAATGTTAGTCATTTCCGAAAAATTTGTATCATCTCAGAATTCTTCTTAAAGATAATTGAGCGCTTAAGTGTACTCCTAGATCCTTCACACCTGTTAAGAAGCGAAAGCGAAGTCGCTGACCCGGCAATAGCGATTCTGCAGCACGGGACACCTGAGATTTAAAGTTCCTCCATTCGCCATTCGCATTGACACAGGCTAGTGTCTTTAGTACGAGGGACCTATAGGCTAGTGCACTTAGCCTGAGGAAGTTCAGAAGCTCGTATATTTAGTGCGAGTGAGCCAGGAGCTCGCGTATTTAGCCCGAGGACCACAACACAATCTAGTGTCTTCAGCTCTAGTTATCTAGGGGCTCGCGTAATTAGCTCGTGGCAGTTATGTGCTTGTGCAGTTAGCTCACAGTAGTCGTGTACTTGTGCAACTAGCTGGGTGTAGTCTTGCGCTCGGGCAGCTAACTGGCGGTAGTCATGTGCTCGTGTAGTTAACCTTGGTGGTGGTAGTCAAATACTCGTGGCTTACACTCGGACGAATCCGGGACTCTGCGATTGATCTCTTACGATCACAGTAGAAATCATTAGTCGGTGTACGGAGGACCTATGAGTACCCTCGAGGTGTTAATTTTAAGTCATGGACAGGAGGGGGTAGGTGGTTCGTAGGCTAACTTTACCCTTTTCCCGCCAAAACAGATGCATGTGTGTATGACGTAACGATGACGTAACGGTGACAGTACAGGGACACCAGGGAAAGCGTTCTCGATTTGAATAAAAGAAAAATCTCAAAAAAATAATAAAAGAACGTGGATCAGCCAGGCATAAACTGATTGACACATGTGTAATTTCACACTGGAATCTTTTGTTCATTTATGTAGTGAATCCGTTTCGCGCCTGGGTGACCCACGTCAACACTGGAAAAATTTTAAAAAAGTTGTAAAACATACTGATGAGCCACACATAAACTGGTTCCTTTTTACATGCGGGAGCATGATGAATATAAATGACCATAAAAAAGAGAACCCGTTTCGCGTGTTGATGACCAGTATCGAAAATCTTGTAAATGGTTAAAAAATACATTAACGTTTTGTATATGTAAATGGCAAAAGTATAATTTTTGGCTTATGTATATATGCAGCTATAATTTGTTTGAGTGACTTTGTTAAGCCTTTGGATGCAGCAAGATCTCATTTTAATGATACGATAATCTCGCGCCAAAATTTAATCTAAAGATTTGAGATTTCACTCAAATCGCAATCCATCCTCAAACCATCATATTATTTGGCATTTTCTCTTTCGATTTTGGCTTTTCACAACTCCAGCGGCAGAAGTGCTAAACGGAAGTGATAAAAAGCAAAATTAAAAAAGCTCAAGTATGACTAAATAGCAGGGCCGGAGAAATTTGGTTGTTACGGGTAGCTTGTAACAGCGACAGGCTTCACTAGTGACACGATAAGAGGTCCTACTGCTCGTACTGCTTCCATTGTATATATTGTGTATTGTACATATTTGTAGTGTAATTAGTTGTTTTCAGATTATTGGGGATGGTCAGTCCTCGTCCAGGTGGAGTTAAGGGTTTCTTTTCAGGGGTTTAATTTTGTGCATTTTTAGTCTGACCCAAGTCAACGAAGTTGATTTGGACATGTGTGTGGTATGTACATCTGCCGAGCTGACTTGTGTCGGTGGGCGTCAGCCATCACTTGTTGTCTGTCCGTTCGTTAGGTGTGTCGGAACTTTTTCCATTCTCTACTCTTCCTGAATATCTGGTCCAATTGTTTTGAAATTTGTCAGGAATATTGCTTGGGTTGTTCTTCATACAGCTTGTAATTTGTTTTAACAATTTGGCTAAATATTGGCAAAATTTAAGAAAATACACTAAATGCTAATCAAACTGTCAACTGTAATGCAAAATGCAGTTTCGATCGGATACTTTTCAAGATTAACACGGATGTTTCCTATCTGGTCCTGTCTTCAAAAATCAGTTTTTGGTGATTCTCCAAAAATTGGCGTAATGGCGGAATTTTGACGACTTATTTTCAAAATGCTTAACTTTCCACAATTTTGACCCTAGTTTTTTTAAATTTTTTTGAGACTGTTTCCCAGATTGCTTGTTCTCTATATTGGTCCCCAGATGGATTTTAGCCAATTTTCAAATGCTTCCTCTCCCACAATTTCGTTGGATTGATTTGGTTTCAACTTGTATACGAATGTTCCCTGCTTAATTCAACTTGTATACGAATGTTCCCTGCTTAATTCTCTCTTCAAAATTGCATTTTTTGAGTATTCGCCAAACATTTGCCAAATGGCAATATTTTAAATTTTTTTCTTAGCCAGTTTTCAAATACTTGCGGCATAAGATATTGGATTTTCGAGAAAGTCCGTAGATCGAAAATCCAAATATCTTAGACCGCAAATATTTGTATAGGATGTCTTTGTTCGATAGACCTCAAAGACTACGGGAGGGATTCCATTTGTCGTTGCAGTCCCTACGCCTCATTTATTGGCCTGTGGCAAAACCAACACCCAGGTGCACAATTACAGTTTACATTCTTTCTCTGTGCAAGGTTTAAATAAATCCCTCCAGTGGTTTCTGAGATCTATCGCACAAAAGACATCATATCCAAAATGTTGTCCGACAAGTAGATACCAAGTAGATCTTCAGAGTTGTAGTATTTTTACTATTACGACTCTGGCCGAGTCCTATTATTTTTGATATCAACACTAACCATGAGGCCCTCTACTAAATCTAAATTTTGTTAAAGTTGGTCGGTTTCTCCTTTCAACTTTGTGCTTTCCTCCTTTTCGCTTTTCACGTTATGTCGTCTCTTTTACAGCTGGGACATTCTTGTTCTTTTTTTGAACGGTTTAAATGCGGAACTTCAATCTAGTAGGCCCAGAAGCCCTTAAAGAGTGAAAATCAGAATAACATATTGTTTTTAACGCACTATTCCCAACAAACACGCATTTTGTTGCGTTGTAGGACAAGTGGTCGTCGGCCCAAATGGCTATACCCACGGTGTGGCTTCTGTCGCTAACAACGTAAACTTTGAATACATGCTATTTTCCTACAGTTTTCGTATGACCGCAGTAAGACTTTGTGGATAGATGACCCACTCCGCTTTAGATGGATGACGATATGCTATTACTTTGGCTTTTCAACTTTAACAACCTGGTGAATCCCAAACTTCATTTTCTAAAAAGTTGCTACTTTCTATTAATTCGTGAAATTTTGCAAGAGGATAGTAGAAAGCATTGTTCAGTTTTCCCCGAAAATTTATTTGTGCAACTGGTATGGTGACACGACTTTTAAGAAAGTTCTGTGTGAATACTTCGCGACCCAAGTGTAAATTTCGCTACTCGGTAGCGAAATCGATCTAGTTTTTTCTTTTTACTATCGTTTACCGTTAGGCACTATTGCTTTATCAATGGTTTGTTTTGTTTTAGGTGCAGCGTCTGGCATCCTTGTGCATATCGCAACGCTCTATTATTTTTAAGACGAATGCGCAAAACAAATTTAAATTTTATGATCTCTGACTTTTTAGCTTTTCAGTGAACATTAGTAACCCGATTTAGAATTAATGTTTCGTTTCATTTATGTTATTAATTTCCGAAAAATTTGTATCATCTCGGAATTCTTCTTAAAAATAATTGAGTGTTTAAGTGTACTCGTAGATCCTTCGCAACTCCTAAGAAGCAAAAGGGAAGTAGCGGATCCGGCAATAGCGATTCTGCAGCACAGGACAGCTGAGATTTAAAGTTCCTCCATTCGCCATTCGCATTGACACAGGCTAGTATCTTTAGCATGAGGGAGCTAGAGGCTAGTATCCTTAGCTTGAGAACGTTCAGTTGCCCGTAAATTTAGTGCGAGGGAGCCAGGGGTTCGCGTATTTAGCTCGAGGGAACCACAAGCTACGGTCTTCAGCTCGAGGGAGCTAGGAGCTATCGTGCTTAATTTGAGTGATCTAGGGGCTCGCGTAATTAGCTCGTGGCAGTTATGTGCTCGTGCAGTTAGCACACAGTATTCGTGTGCTTGTGCAGTTAGCTCACAGTAGTTGTGTGCTTGTGCAATTAGCCAGGCGCAGTCATGTGCTCGGGCAGTTAACTGGCGGTAGTCATGTGCTCGTGTAATTAAAATTAACTGGTGTTAGTCAAATGCTCGTGGCTTATACTCGGATGAACCTGGGCTCTGCTTTTGATCTCTGACGACCTCAGTAGGAATCATCAGTCGTGTATGAAGGACCTATGAGTACCCTCGAGATGTTAATTTTAAGTCATGGGCAGGAGGGGGTTGGTGGGGCCTGGGCTAAATTAACCCTTTTCCAGCCAAAACAGATGCATGTGTGTATGACATAACGATGACGCAACGGTGAAAGCCCAAAGACACCAGGGAAAGCGTTCTAGATTTTAATGAAAGAAAAATCTAAAAAATATTAAAAGAACGTGGATCAGTCAGGCATAAACTGATTGACACACGTGTGATTTCACACTGGAATCTTTTGTTCATTTGTGTAGTGAATGCGTTTCGAGATTGGGTGACTCACGCGAACACTGGAAAAATAAAAAAAGTTTTAAAACATACTGATCAGCTACACATAAACTGGTTCCTTTTTTACAGGCGGGAGCATGATTAATATAAATGACCATAAAAAAGAGAACCCATTTCGCGTGTTGATGGCCAGTATCGAAAACATTGCAAATAGCTAAAATCACATTAACGTTTTGTATATGTAAATAGCAAAAGGTATAATTTTTTTGCTTATGTATATGTGCAGCTATAATTCTTTAAGTGACTTTGTCAAGTCTTTGGATGCAGTAAGATCTCATTTTAATGATACGATAATCTCGCGCCAAAATTTGATCTAAAGACCTGACAGATTTCACTCAAATCGCAATCCATCCTCAAACCAATATATAATTTGAAATTTTCTTTTCCCATTTTGGCTTTTGACAACCCCAGTCGCAGTAGTGCTAAACGGAAGTGATAAAAAGCAAAAGTAAAAAAGCTCAACTTTAACTAAATGGCAGGGCCGGAGAAATTTGGTTGTTACGGGTAGCTTGTAACAGGGACAGGCTTCACTAGTGACACGATAAGAGGTCCTACTGCTCGTACTGCTTCCACTCTATACATTGTGCATTGTACATATTTGTAGTGTAATCAGTTGTTTTCAGATTATTGGGGATGGTCAGTTCTCATCCAGGTAGAGTTAAGGGTTTCTGGTCAGGGGTTTCATTTTGAGTAATTTTAGTCTGACCCAAGTCGACTAAGTTGGTTTGGAGATGTGTGTGGTATGTTCATCTGCCCAACAGACTTGTGTCAGTGGGCTTCACCCATCAATTGTTTTCTGTCCGTCGTTCGTTAGGTGTGTCGGAGTTTTTCCAATCGCTACTCTTCCTGCATTTCTAGTCCAATTATTTTGAAATTTGGCAGGAATATTGCCTTTATTATTCTTCACACAGCTTGTATTGTTTTGACAACTTGGCCAAAATATTGACCAAATTTAGGAAAATACACTAAATGCTGATGAAACTGTCAACTGTGACGCAAACTGCAGTTCCCATTGGATACCTTTCAAGTTTTACATGGGTGTGGTCCTCTGTGTTGTCCTCTTTAAAAAATCACTTTTTGTGGTGATTCGAAATTGGCCAAATGGCGGAATTTTGACGACTTATTTTCAAAGTGCTTCTTCCCCCACAATTTTGATCCGAGTTCTTTTAAATTTTGTGCGACTGTTCCCCAGATGACTTCTCTAGATTTTTTGCATTTATCAAAATGCTTCTTCTCCCACAGTTTCGTTGGATTAATTTCAAATTGTATACGATTGTTGCCTGAGTAATTCTGTCTACAAAACTGCATTTTTGTTGATTCGCCAAAAATTTGCTGAATGGCACCATTTTAAAAATTTTCTTAGCCAGTTTTCAAACATTTGCGGTATAAGATATTGGATTTTCGACGATGTCCGTAGGTCGAAAATCCAAATATCTTAAACCGCAAATATTTGTATAGGATGTCTTTTGTTCGATAGACCTCAAAGACTACGGGAGGGTTTCCATTGATCGTTGCAGTCCCTACGCCACATTTATTGGCCTGTGGCAAAACAAATACCCAGATGCACAGCTACAAATTACATTCTTTTCCCATGCAAGGTTTAAATAAAATCCCTCCAGTGGTTTCTGAGCTCTATCGCACATAAAGACAATATATCCAAAATGTTGACAGCCGGACGGACGGACCCGAATTCAGTAGTCCATTGCTTCGAGCTACGTGGCGGCGGGGGACTGATAAACATGCGCTCTGGTCCGAAATGCCAATCCCGTATCAACGCAAGCTAAATAAACATGCCACTGGTCCGAAATGCGAAACGTGCATCGATGCAAGTTAAGTATACATGCGCACTGGTCCAAAATGCGAACTGCGCATCAATGCAAGCTAAATAAACATGCGCACTAGTCCGAAATGCAAACCGCTGAACAGTGGGAGTTGAATAAGCATGCGCATTGGTCCGAAATGCGAACCGCATATCAACGCAAGTAAAATAAACATCCGCACTGCTGTAAAATAAGAACCGCACATCAACGCAAATTAAATAAAAATGCAAAGTAGACCGAAAAGTGAACCGCGCATCTATACGTATATCAACGCAAGTTAAATAAACATGCGCACTGGCTCCCCAACATAATACATACCAGAACATTAAAACTTAAGTAATACTTGTAGACGCGGTGTTTTCTTCTTGTCAAAACGCAAGCGCAAGCGTAATCGCATGTGTTTGGGCACATCACCATTCCCTTGTCGTTTCTGTTCCTTGAAATAATTGTGTATGTCCGACCAACAGTAAACGTGTGTGGATACAGTTTCGATACGTTGTTCGAAAGTATTTCTTTTAGACCACCCGGTCTAGCAGAGATACACAAGATCTGTTCCCCATTTTTCTGAGAAACAAATCTTTGTATGCATTTATCGGTCTATGTTCGGGTCCGTTGTTAAATTAATTATTTGGCTAGCTTTTCCATCTCGTCTTTTGACGCCCAGTTCAGGGAAATTCCCTTGCTCATGAACCCGGGGATCTATAGGATTGAACTCTGTCTGTCCGTCCGTGCCCACAATGGTTATGTTATGTGGTAGATTTTTGGTACATCCGTCACTTACGTGGTTTTTTTCCTTATGTGGTGGTTCTTATGAGGTAGCCACGTAAGCACCTATTGATTGCGAAACAAACCACATAAGGGAGTTTGTCAAAGTCCACTGACCAACTGTCCTGTAACAGCATTTGTTGGCAAACAATGCAATTATAATGCTAATTTCTGAAACAAATAAGAAGAGCAGCATTTGCTTAAATCCTCCCCACCGTGGGGTGGGGGGAATCTTAAGAATACACCCTCTGCGTTCTGTTCATTGCATTAAACATTAGACACCAAAACAGACAAACAAATAATTTGTTGAAAACTAGACAGAATGCGTAGCAGAAAAGGCCTACTTGTAGCAACTTCTAAAGAAAATATGACAATATTTCTATTACTTTCTGACCAAACAATGGAAAGTCAAGCAGTACCGCTTCTTTTTCGTCGCTTTGACCAATCAGCCTCAACAAAAAATCCCTCTTAATATCGTTTTCGAGATAATAGTCAATTTCCGTTTTTTTAAATTGACCGTGACTCAGAAGGTTAAGGCAGCTCGAAATCCCTCTATCTTACAGATAATAGTCCACTACCGGTTTTTGGTCTTTAACGTGACTCAAAAGGCCAAGGTCTAGCTATTTTCAAAATAATAGTCAACTTGTGCTTTTTTAGCGTGACCGAGAAGGTCAAGGTCTCCGAGATTCTCTCTTATTTAATATCGTTCAGGTCTAAACGGTCGAAAATGAACTCGAAATGCCTCTATCTCTAGCTACTTTGGAGATAATAGTCAACTTTCGGTTTTTGGCCTTGATCATGATCTAGAAGGTCAAGGTCACCGTGGGACCTCTTATGTAGCGTTGTTTAGGCCCAAAGGCTTGACAATCCGCTTGACATTGCTCTATCTGTAACCAGTTTCGAAATTATAGTCAACTTCCGGTTTTTGACCTTGACCCTAACCGAGAAGGCCAAGATCACCAAGGGGCCTCGTATGAAAGGTTGTTTAGGCCCGAAGGGTCGAAAATGAGCTCAAAATTGCTAACAATTTTTCAGATAATAGTCAGCTTCCGGTTTTTGGCCTTGACCGTGACTCGAAAGTCCAAGGTCACCTCTTATGGAACACCGTTTAGGCCAAAGGGTCGACAATCAGCTCGAAACCGCTCTATCTGTAACCACTATCAAAATAATAGTCAGCTTCCGATTTTTTACCTTGACCGTGACCGAGAAGGTCAAGGTCTCCGAGGTGCCTCGTATGTAAGATTGTTTATGCTCAGAGGGTCAAAAATTAGCTCAAAATCGCTATATCTGTAACAGTTTTCGAGATAATAGTCAACTACTTATTTTTGGCCTTGACCGTGACCGAGATGATACAGGTCACCAAGATACCTCTTATATAATGTTAGTTAGACCCATTAGACACCAAAACAGACAAACAAATAATTTGTTAAAAACTAGACAGAATGCGTAGCAGAAAAGGCCCACTTGTAGCAACTTCTAAAGAAAATATGACAATATTTCTATTACTTTCTGACCAAACAATGGAAAGTCAAGCAGTACCGCGTCTTTATCGTCGCTTTGACCAATCAGCCTCAACAAAAAATCCCTCTATATCTTATCGTTTTCGAGATAATAGTCAATTTCCGTTTTTTTTACCTTGACCGTGACTCAGAAGGTTAAGGCAGCTCGAAATCCCTCTATCTTACAGATAATAGTCCACTACCGGTTTTTGTTCTTTAACGTGACTCAAAAGGCCAAGGTCTAGCTATTTTCAAAATAATAGTCAACTTGTGCTTTTTTAGCGTGACCGAGAAGGTCAAGGTCTCCGAGATTCTCTCTTATTTAATATCGTTCAGGTCTAAACGGTCGAAAATGAACTCGAAATGCCTCTATCTCTAGCTACTTTGGAGATAATAGTCAACTTTCGGTTTTTGGCCTTGACCATGATCTAGAAGGTCAAGGTCACCGTGGGACCTCTTATGTAGCGTTGTTTAGGCCCAAAGGCTCGACAATCAGCTTGAAATTGCTCTATCTGTAACCAGTTTCGAAATTATAGTCAACTTCCGGTTTTTGACCTTGACCCTAACCGAGGAGGCCAATATCACCAAGGGGCCTCGTATGAAAGGTTGTTTAGGCCGGAAGGGCCGAAAATGAGCTCAAAATTGCTAACCATTTTTCAGATAATAGTCAGCTTCCGGTTTTTGGCCTTGACCGTGACTCGAAAGTCCAAGGTCACCTCTTATGTAACACCGTTTAGGCCAAAGGGTCGACAATCAGCTCGAAATCGCTCTATCTGTAACCACTATCAAAATAATAGTCAGCTTCCGATTTTTTACCTTGACCGTGACCGAGAAGGTCAAGGTCTCCGAGGTGCCTCGTATGTAAGATTGTTTATGCTCAGAGGGTCAAAAATTAGCTCAAAATGGCTACATCTGTAACAGTTTTCGAGATAATAGTCAACTACTTATTTTTGGCCTTGACCGTGACCGAGATGATACAGGTCACCAAGATACCTCTTATATAATGTTAGTTAGACCCATAAGACACCAAAACAGACAAACAAATAATTTGTTAAAAACTAGACAGAATGCGTAGCAGAAAAGGCCCACTTGTAGCATCTTCTAAAGAAAATATGACAATATTTCTATTACTTTCTGACCAAACAATGGAAAGTCAAGCAGTATCGCGTCTTTATCGTCGCTTTGACTAATGAGCCTCAACAAAAAATCCCTCTATATCTTATCGTTTTCGAGATAATAGTCAATTTCCGTTTTTTTTACCTTGACCGTGACTCAGAAGGTTAAGGCAGCTCGAAATCCCTCTATCTTACAGATAATAGTCCACTACAGGTTTTTGGTCTTTAACGTGACTCAAAAGGCCAAGGTCTAGCTATTTTCAAAATAATAGTCAACTTGTGCTTTTTTAGCGTGACCGAGAAGGTCAAGGTCTCCGAGATTCTCTCTTATTTAATATCGTTCAGGTCTAAACGGTCGAAAATGAACTCGAAATCCCTCTATCTCTAGCTACTTTGGAGATAATAGTCAACTTTCGGTTTTTGGCCTTGACCATGATCTAGAAGGTCAAGGTCACCGTGGGACCTCTTATGTAGCGTTGTTTAGGCCCAAAGGCTCGACAATCAGCTTGAAATTGCTCTATCTGTAACCAGTTTCGAAATTATAGTCAACTTCCGGTTTTTGACCTTGATCCTAACCGAGAAGGCCAAGATCACCAAGGGGCCTCGTATGAAAGGTTGTTTAGGCCCGAAGGGTTTAAAATGAGCTCAAAATTGCTAACCATTTTTCATATAATAGTCAGCTTCCGGTTTTTGGCCTTGACCGTGACTCGAAAGTCCAAGGTCACCTCTTATGTAACACCGTTTAGGCCAAAGGGTCGACAATCAGCTCGAAATCGCTCTATCTGTAACCACTATCAAAATAATAGTCAGCTTCCGATTTTTTACCTTGACCGTGACCGAGAAGGTCAAGGTCTCCGAGGTGCCTCGTATGTAAGATTGTTTATGCTCAGAGGGTCAAAAATTAGCTCAAAATCGCTACATCTGTAACAGTTTTCGAGATAATAGTCAACTACTTATTTTTGGCCTTGACCGTGACCGAGATGATGCAGATCACCAAGATACCTCTTATATAATGTTAGTTAGACCCATAAGACACCAAAACAGACAAACAAATAATTTGTTAAAAACTAGACAGAATGCGTAGCAGAAAAGGCCCACTTGTAGCAACTTCTAAAGAAAATATGACAATATTTCTATTACTTTCTGACCAAACAATGGAAACTCAAGCAGTACAGCGTCTTTATCGTCGCTTTGACCAATGAGCCTCAACAAAAAATCCCTCTATCTCTTATCGTTTTCGAGATAATAGTCAATTTCCATTTTTTTTCCTTGACCGTGACTCAGAAGGTTAAGGCAGCTCGAACAAAATCCCTCTATCTTACAGATAATAGTCCACTACCGGTTTTTGGTCTTTAACGTGACTCAAAAGGCCAAGGTCTAGCTATTTTCAAAATAATAGTCAACTTGTGCTTTTTTAGCGTGACCGAGAAGGTCAAGGTCTCCGAGATTCTCTCTTATTTAATATCGTTCAGGTCTAAACGGTCGAAAATGAACTCGAAATCCCTCTATCTCTAGCTACTTTGGAGATAATAGTCAACTTTCGGTTTTTGGCCTTGACCATGATCTAGAAGGTCAAGGTCACCGTGGGACCTCTTATGTAGCGTTGTTTAGGCCCAAAGGCTCGACAATCAGCTTGAAATTGCTCTATCTGTAACCAGTTTCGAAATTATAGTCAACTTCCGGTTTTTGACCTTGACCCTAACCGAGAAGGCCAAGATCACCAAGGGGCCTCGTATGAAATGTTGTTTAGGCCCGAAGGGTCGAAAATGAGCTCAAAATTGCTAACCATTTTTCAGATAATAGTCAGCTTCCGGTTTTTGGCCTTGACCGTGACTCGAAAGTCCAAGGTCACCTCTTATGTAACACCGTTTAGGCCAAAGGGTCGACAATCAGCTCGAAATCGCTCTATCTGTAACCACTATCAAAATAATAGTCAGCTTCCGATTTTTTACCTTGACCGTGACCGAGAAGGTCAAGGTCTCCGAGGTGCCTCGTATGTAAGATTGTTTATGCTCAGAGGGTCAAAAATTAGCTCAAAATCGCTATATCTGTAACAGTTTTAGAGATAATAGTCAACTACTTATTTTTGGCCTTGGCCGTGACCGAGATGATACAGGTCACCAAGATACCTATTATATAATGTTAGTTAGACCCATTAGACACCAAAACAGACAAACAAATAATTTGTTAAAAACTAGACAGAATGTGTAGCAGAAAAGGCCCACTTGTAGCAACTTCTAAAGAAAATATGACAATATTTCTATTACTTTCTGACCAAACAATGGAAAGTCAAGCAGTACCGCGTCTTTATCGTCGCTTTGACCAATCAGCCTCAACAAAAAATCCCTCTATCTCTTATCGTTTTCGAGATAATAGTCAATTTCCATTTTTTTTCCTTGACCGTGACTCAGAAGGTTAAGGCAGCTCGAAATCCCTCTATCTTACAGATAATAGTCCACTACCGGTTTTTGGTCTTTAACCTGACTCAAAAGGCCAAGGTCTGGCTATTTTCAAAATAATAGTCAACTTGTGCTTTTTTAGCGTGACCGAGAAGGTCAAGGTCTCCGAGATTCTCTCTTATTTAATATTGTTCAGGTCTAAACGGTCGTAAATGAACTCGAAATGCCTCTATCTCTAGCTACTTTGGAGATAATAGTCAACTTTCGGTTTTTGGCTTTGACCATGATCTATAAGGTCAAGGTCACCGTGGGACCTCTTATGTAGCGTTGTTTAGGCCCAAAGGCTCGACAATCAGCTTGAAATTGCTCTATCTGTAACCAGTTTCGAAATTATAGTCAACTTCCGGTTTTTGACCTTGACCCTAACCGAGAAGGCCAAGATCACCAAGGGGCCTCGTATGAAAGGTTGTTTAGGCCCGAAGGGTTTAAAATGAGCTCAAAATTGCTAACCATTTTTCATATAATAGTCAGCTTCCGGTTTTTGGCCTTGACCGTGACTCGAAAGTCCAAGGTCACCTCTTATGTAACACCGTTTAGGCCAAAGGGTCGACAATCAGCTCGAAATCGCTCTATCTGTAACCAATATCAAAATAATAGTCAGCTTCCGATTTTTTACCTTGACCGTGACCGAGAAGGTCAAGGTCTCCGAGGTGCCTCGTATGTAAGATTGTTTATGCTCAGAGGGTCAAAAATTAGCTCAAAATCGCTATATCTGTAACAGTTTTCGAGATAATAGTCAACTACTTATTTTTGGCCTTGACCGTGACCGAGATGATACAGGTCACCAAGACACCTCTTAAATAATGTTAGTTAGACCCATTAGACACCAAAACAGACAAACAAATAATTTGTTAAAAACTAGACAGAATGCGTAGCAGAAAAGGCCCACTTGTAGCAACTTCTAAAGAAAATATGACAATATTTCTATTACTTTCTGACCAAACAATGGAAAGTCAAGCAGTACAGCGTCTTTATCGTCGCTTTGACCAATGAGCCTCAACAAAAAATCCCTCTATCTCTTATCGTTTTCGAGATAATAGTCAATTTCCATTTTTTTCCTTGACCGTGACTCAGAAGGTTAAGGCAGCTCGAACAAAATCCCTCTATCTTACAGATAATAGTCCACTACCGGTTTTTGGTCTTTAACGTGACTCAAAAGGCCAAGGTCTAGCTATTTTCAAAATAATAGTCAACTTGTGCTTTTTTAGCGTGACCGAGAAGGTCAAGGTCTCCGAGATTCTCTCTTATTTAATATCGTTCAGGTCTAAACGGTCGAAAATGAACTCGAAATCCCTCTATCTCTAGCTACTTTGGAGATAATAGTCAACTTTCGGTTTTTGGCCTTGACCATGATCTAGAAGGTCAAGGTCACCGTGGGACCTCTTATGTAGCGTTGTTTAGGCCCAAAGGCTCGACAATCAGCTTGAAATTGCTCTATCTGTAACCAGTTTCGAAATTATAGTCAACTTCCGGTTTTTGACCTTGACCCTAACCGAGAAGGCCAAAATCACCAAGGGGCCTCGTATGAAAGGTTGTTTAGGCCCGAAGGGTCGAAAATGAGCTCAAAATTGCTAACCATTTTTCAGATAATAGTCAGCTTCCGGTTTTTGGCCTTGACCGTGACTCGAAAGTCCAAGGTCACCTCTTATGTAACACCGTTTAGGCCAAAGGGTCGACAATCAGCTCGAAATCGCTCTATCTGTAACCACTATCAAAATAATAGTCAGCTTCCGATTTTTTACCTTGACCGTGACCGAGAAGGTCAAGGTCTCCGAGGTGCCTCGTATGTAAGATTGTTTATGCTCAGAGGGTCAAAAATTAGCTCAAAATCGCTATATCTGTAACAGTTTTCGAGATAATAGTCAACTACTTATTTTTGGCCTTGGCCGTGACCGAGATGATACAGGTCACCAAGATACCTATTATATAATGTTAGTTAGACCCATTAGACACCAAAACAGACAAACAAATAATTTGTTAAAAACCAGACAGAATGCGTAGCAGAAAAGGCCCACTTGTAGCAACTTCTAAAGAAAATATGACAATATTTCTATTACTTTCTGACCAAACAATGGAAAGTCAAGCAGTACCGCGTCTTTATCGTCGCTTTGACCAATCAGCCTCAACAAAAAATCCCTCTATCTCTTATCGTTTTCGAGATAATAGTCAATTTCCATTTTTTTCCTTGACCGTGACTCAGAAGGTTAAGGCAGCTCGAAATCCCTCTATCTTACAGATAATAGTCCACTACCGGTTTTTGGTCTTTAACGTGACTCAAAAGGCCAAGGTCTGGCTATTTTCAAAATAATAGTCAACTTGTGCTTTTTTAGCGTGACCGAGAAGGTCAAGGTCTCCGAGATTCTCTCTTATTTAATATTGTTCAGGTCTAAACGGTCGAAAATGAACTCGAAATCCCTCTATCTCTAGCTACTTTGGAGATAATAGTCAACTTTCGGTTTTTGGCTTTGACCATGATCTATAAGGTCAAGGTCACCGTGGGACCTCTTATGTAGCGTTGTTTAGGCCCAAAGGCTCGACAATCAGCTTGAAATTGCTCTACTTGTAACCAGTTTCGAAATTATAGTCAACTTCCGGTTTTTGACCTTGACCCTAACCGAGAAGGCCAAGATCACCAAGGGGCCTCGTATGAAAGGTTGTTTAGGCCCGAAGGGTCGAAAATGAGCTCAAAATTGCTAACCATTTTTCAGATAATAGTCAGCTTCCGGTTTTTGGCCTTGACCGTGACTCGAAAGTCCAAGGTCACCTCTTATGTAACACCGTTTAGGCCAAAGGGTCGACAATCAGCTCGAAATCGCTCTATCTTTAACCACTATCAAAATAATAGTCAGCTTCCGATTTTTTACCTTGACCGTGACCGAGAAGGTCAAGGTCTCCGAGGTGCCTCGTACGTAAGATTGTTTATGCTCAGAGGGTCAAAAATTAGCTCAAAATCGCTATATCTGTAACAGTTTTCGAGATAATAGTCAACTACTTAATTTTGGCCTTGACCGTGACCGAGATGATACAGGTCACCAAGATACCTCTTATATAATGTTAGTTAGACCCATTAGACACCAAAACAGACAAACAAATAATTTGTTAAAAACTAGACAGAATGCGTAGCAGAAAAGGCCCACTTGTAGCAACTTCTAAAGAAAATATGACAATATTTCTATTACTTTCTGACCAAACAATGGAAAGTCAAGCAGTACCGCGTCTTTATCGTCGCTTTGACCAATGAGCCTCAACAAAAAATCCCTCTATCTCTTATCGTTTTCGAGATAATAGTCAATTTCCATTTTTTTTCCTTGACCGTGACTCAGAAGGTTAAGGCAGCTCGAACAAAATCCCTCTATCTTACAGATAATAGTCCACTACCGGTTTTTGGTCTTTAACGTGACTCAAAAGGCCAAGGTCTAGCTATTTTCAAAATAATAGTCAACCTGTGCTTTTTTAGCGTGACCGAGAAGGTCAGGGTCTCCGAGATTCTCTCTTATTTAATATCGTTCAGGTCTAAACGGTCGAAAATGAACTCGAAATCCCTCTATCTCTAGCTACTTTGGAGATAATAGTCAACTTTCGGTTTTTGGCCTTGATCATGATCTAGAAGGTCAAGGTCACCGTGGGACCTCTTATGTAGCGTTGTTTAGGCCCAAAGGCTCGACAATCAGCTTGAAATTGCTCTATCTGTAACCAGTTTCGAAATTATAGTCAACTTCCGGTTTTTGACCTTGACCCTAACCGAGAAGGCCAAGATCACCAAGGGGCCTCGTATGAAAGGTTGTTTAGGCCCGAAGGGTCGAAAATGAGCTCAAAATTGCTAACCATTTTTCAGATAATAGTCAGCTTCCGGTTTTTGGCCTTGACCGTGACTCGAAAGTCCAAGGTCACCTCTTATGTAACACCGTTTAGGCCAAAGGGTCGACAATCAGCTCGAAATCGCTCTATCTGTAACCACTATCAAAATAATAGTCAGCTTCCGATTTTTTACCTTGACCGTGACCGAGAAGGTCAAGGTCTCCGAGGTGCCTCGTATGTAAGATTGTTTATGCTCAGAGGGTCAAAAATCAGCTCAAAATCGCTATATCTGTAACAGTTTTCGAGATAATAGTCAACTACTTATTTTTGGCCTTGACCGTGACCGAGATGATACAGGTCACCAAGATACCTCTTATATAATGCCCGAACATACGAATTGCCGGATGACACGACCTGCTCGACGACATCACCTGCTCAAATAGATCTACCGGAAAATCTGACCTGCCCGACCAGCCTCACCACACGAACTGCCAGACCTCACGGCCTACCAGACGTACCGAGATCACAGCACCTCCCCGTCCACACGACCTGACCTACCACACAACCTGCCGGACCAGGTAGTGCAGGTCGTGTGGCTAGACAAGTCGTGCGGTCTCGCAGATTGTGTAGTCGGACAGAAGTCCGGTGGGTCTTGCGGTCAGTCTGATCTCGTTGGCTTGCAGGTCGTGAGTTCCAACACGTCGTGGGATCAGACAATTCGTTTGTCGTGTGAACGTGCAGCTGGTGAGGTTCCGCAGATTGCGAGGTACGCGAGATCGTGTGGTCCTGCAGGTCGTGTAGTAGGGTAGGTCGTGAGGTCCGTAAGCCTAGGTGGTTCGTGCAGGTCATGCGGTCAGACAGTTTTTGCGTTCCAGCAGGTCATGAGGTCCGGCATGTCGTGTATTCCGGAAGGTCGTGAGGTTCCTCAGATCGCGACGTCTATGAGATCGTGTTATCCGGCAGGTCGTGTGGCCCGGTAGGACGTGAGGTCCGGCAAGTCGTGTTTTTGAGGAAGTCGTGTGTTGCAATACCACAAGACCTGTCGGACCTCACGACTAAATGGTTACACTACCTGCCAGATGCAACGACTTGCTCGACCACACGAATTGCCCGACCAACCTCATCACAAGACCTAACGGACCATGCTCTCTTCCGTAACTTGCAAACTGCCGAACCTATCGACTTGCCAAACCCAACGACCTGCCCAATGTACCCAGACCTCAGTACCTGCTCGACTGCTCGAACTGACCTATCACACAACCTGCCGGACCAGGTCGCGCAGGTCGTGTGTCGGACAGGTCGTGTGGTTGTCAAGTCGTGCGGTCTCGCAGGTTGCGTTGTCGGACAGTTGTGGTCGGGCAGATCGTCAGGTCCGGCAGGTCGTATGGTTTGTCAGATCGTGAATTCCGACGGGTCGTGCAGTCCGGCATGTCTTGAGGTCGTGCACGTGAAGTGGTCAGGCAGATTGCAAGGTTCGGGAGGTCGTGTGGTCGGCATTTCCTGTGGTCCGGCAGGACGTGAAGTCCAATAGGTCATGTTTTTGGACACGTCGTGTGTTGAATCAGGCCCTGAGGTCCATAAAGTCGTGACGTCCGGCAGGTCGTGAGGTCGGGCAGTTCGCGTGGTCGAGTAGGGTTGAGTTCATGCAGGTCGTATGATCTGACAGGCCATGTGGTCGGGCAGTTTGGACGGTATGGCAGGTCATGCCGTTCGGCAGATGGCGAGTTCCGACAGGTAGTGCGGTCCGGTAGGTCGTCAGGTACGGGAGGCTGTGTGTTTTACCATGTCATGAAGTCCGGCAGGTGTTGCGGTCCGGAAGGTGTTGAGTTAAGCCGAGTCATGTGGTCTAGAAGGTAGTGAGGTAAGGCAGGTCGTGTGATCCGGATGGTAGTGTAGTCGGTTAGGTGGTGTGGTCCAGCAGGTCGTGTGGTCGCAATGGTGGTGTGGTCCAGCAGATCGTGTTGTCGCGAAGGTGGTGTGGTCCAGCAGGTCGTGTCATTTAGTATGTCGGCAGGTCGGACAGGTCGTGAGGTAGGGTAGGTGGGACCGCACGACCTGACCAAACTCACGACCTACCGGACCTCGCTAAAGACAAGACCTGCCGGACCACACGCCCTACTCGACTACACGACCTGCCGGAAAGCAAGATCTCCCTACAAGCCTCACCACACGATCTGGTGGACCATACTGTCTGCCGGAACTGATGATCTGCCGAACCGCACGACCTGTCGTGTGGTCCGACAGATCTTTAGGTCCATAATCTTGGGTAGTCCGGCAGATCATGCGGTCCGGCATATGTGTTATGTCAAGTCGTAAGGTTCCGCAGATCGTGTGGTCCGGCTGGAGGTGAGTTCTTTCAAGTCGTGTTTTCGCGCAAGTCGTGTGTTACATAAGGTGAGGTCCGTCAGGTCTTGATGTCCTTCACGTCGAGTATTTTGCAGGTCGTGAGATCCAGCAGGAGGTGATATCCCGCAAGTCGTGTGATTTGGAAGGTCGTCTGGGATCGTGAAGTCCGTGTTCTTGGGTGGTCGAGCAGGTCATGTGGTCGGACAGGTCATCAGTTCCGGCATTTCATAAAAGTCCGGCATGTCGTGTGGTTCGGCAGGTCGTAAGGTTCCGCAGATGACTAGGTCCGGGAGATCGTGTAGTTCGTCAGGTGGTGACTTCGGGCAGCTCGTGTGGTCAGACTGATCGTGTTGCACGATAGAACATGAGGACTGGCAAGACGTGTTTTCTGACCTCACAACCTGTAACAACACACAACCTGCCCTACCTCACGACTGCCGGACCATACGAACTACCGCAGCTCACAACCTGCCCGATTTCAGAGCCTACCAGACCACTTAACCTGCCGAACCACAGGACCTACGCGATCACATGACCTGCTGGGCCGCACGACTTGCTGGATCACACGACCACACGTCCAGCCCGACTACACGACCTGCCGGAAAACAAGCCCTCCCGACCAGCCTCACCACACGACCTGATGGACCACACGTTCTGCCGGAACTAGGGATCTGCCGAACCGCAGAACCTGTCGGACCGCACGACCTGTCGTATGATCCGAAAGGTCTTTAGGTCCGTAATCTTCGGTAGTCGGGCAGATCATTCGTTCGGACATGTCTTAAGTTTCCGGCACGCCGTATTGTCTGGCAGGTCATGAGATCCGGCAGGTCGTGTGGTAGGGCAGGTCCTGTAGTTGAGAAGGTCGTGTGGTCGGGGAGGTGTAGAGGTATGTATTCTTGGGTGGTCGGGCAGCACATACTTTCGGGCAGGTCATTAATTCCGGCAGGTCATGAGGTCCGGCATGTTGTGTGGCATGGCAGGTTGCAAGGTTCCGCAGATCGCAAGGTCCGGGAGGTCCTGTGGTCCGGCAGGTCGTGTGGCGCGGCAAGACGTGAGGTCTGGTAAGTCTTGTTTTCTGACCTCATGACCTGCCAGACCAGACGACCCGTAAGAACACACAACCTGTTCTACCATACGACCTGCCGAACCACATGACCTGCTGGGACTCGGACCACACGAACTGCCCGACTAGCCTCACAACACGACTTAGCGGACCACACGCCCGCGAAATGAAGAACCTCACGACTTGCCGGATCTCACCACCTACCACAGCACCTGCCTGGCCACACAAACTGACCTACCACACAACCTGCCGGACCAGGTCGGGCAGGTCGTATGTCGAGCAGGCGGTGTGGTTGGACAAGTCGTGCGGCTTCGCAGGCTGTGCAGTCCGACAGGTGTGGTCGGACAGATCTTGAGGTCTGGCAGGTCGTGAGCTATGGAAGATCGTGAGGACCGACGGGTCGTGCGATCCGGCAGGTCTTGGGTCGTGCACTTGGTGTGGTGGGGCAGATCGTGTATTCCAACATGTCGTCGTTAGCTCAGGCAGTTCGCGTGATCGGGCAGGTCGTGAGGTCATGCAGGTCGTGTCGACTTACAGGTCATATTATCTAGCAGACCATGTGGTTGGGCAGGTCGGACGATCCGGCAGGTCGTACCGTTTGGCAGATGGCGAGTTGCGGCAGGTCGTGCGATTCGGTAGTACGTCAGTTACGGGAGGATGTTTGTTCGAGCAGGTCATGAAGTCCGGCAGGTGTTGTCGTCCAGCAGGTCGTGTGGTCCAGCAGATCGTGTGGTCGAGTTGGTGGTGTGGACCAGCAGGTCGTGAGTTGCGGCAGGCCCTGCTCACCTTCAGGTCGTGAGGTAGGGCAGGTTAGACCACACGACCTTCCAGTCTTCACGACCTTGCCGCCTGCAAGATCTGCCGGACCACACGTACTGCCCGACTACAGGACCTGCCGGACCACAAGACCTCCCCACAAGCCTCACCACACGACCGGGCAGACAACACGCTCTGTTGGAAGTAGCGATCTGCCGAACCGCAGGACCTGTAGGATTGGATGGTCCGACAAGTCTTTAAGTCTGTAATGTTAAGTGGTCGGGCAGATCATGCGGTCTTGAATTCCGGCAGGTCATGCGGTCAGGCATGTCGTGTGGTATGTCAAGTCGCAAGGTTCCGCAGATTGTGAGGTCCGGAAGATCGCGTGGTCCGGCTTAAGGTGAGTTTTTTTCAAGTCGTGTTTTCGGGCAAGTGGTGTGTTACATCAGGTGAGGTCCGTATGCCCTTCACGTCGTGTGGTCGGGCAGGACATGAGATCCGGCAGGTCGTGATGTCATGCAGGCCGTGTCGTAATGCAGGTCCTTTGGATCGGCTGTTCGTAGGGTTCCGCAGCTCGTGTGGTCCGGCAGATCGTGCGGTCCGGCAGTTCGTGTGGCCTGACAGTAAGTTCAGTGGGTTAGGTCGTGTAGTCCGACAGATCGTGTGGTCTAGGAGCTCGTGCTGTCCGGCAGGTCGTGTGGTCGCGTAGGTCCTATGATACGGCAGCTCAAGTGGTCTGGCAGGTCGTGAGGTCCGAAAACACGCCTTGCGAGACCTTACCTCCTGCCGTGTCACATGACCAGGCTAACCACACGAGCTGCTCGTCGTAATGACCTGTCGGACCACACGATCTTCCGGACCTTGCGATCCGCGGAACCTTACGACCAGAAGGACCAAAGGACCTGTCCTACCACACGACCTGCGGGATATCACGACATGCCGGACATACCCACCTCACCTGATGCAACACACGACTTGCCCGAGAACACGACTTGTAAAAAAACTCACCTCACCTCACTCACTCACGATCTACGGAACCATACGACTTGCCATACCACACGACATGCCGGGCCTCATGACTTGCCGGAATTCAAGACCTGTCCGACCGCATGATTTGCCCAACTACCCAAGGTTACAGACCAAAAGACTTGTCGGACCACACGACGGTTCATGCGTACGAAAGGTCCCGCAGTTCGGCAGATCGCCAGTTCCGGCAGGGCGTGTGGTCTGCCAGGCCGTGTGGTGAGGTCTTTGGGGAGGTCATGTGGTCCGGCAGGTCGTGTAGTCGGGCAGTACGTGTGGTCCGGCAGGTGTTGTAGGCGGCAAGGTCACCTAGGTCGTGAGGTTTGGAAGATCGTGTGATTTGACCTGCTCTACCTCACGACCTGGCGGACCACACGGCCTGCCGCAACTCACGACCTGCTGGACCAAACCACCTACTCGACCACACGATCTGCTAGACCACACGACCTGCTGAACCACACGACTTGTCGGATTACACTACTTAACCGACCACACTACTAGTCGGACCACACGACCTGCCCTACCTCACTACTTGCCAGACCACATGAAGTGTCGGACCACAATACCTGCCGGACTTCATGACCTGCTCGAGCAAATATGTTCTTGTAACTGACGTAATACCGGACCGCATGACCTGCCGGATCTCGCCATCTGCCAAACGGCACGACGTGCCAAATCGTCCGACCTGTCCGTCCGATCATACAACCTGAAAGTCGACACGACCTGCATGACCCCAAGACCTGCCCCATTACGCGCACTGCCTGAGGTCACGACCATACGAACCTCACGATCTGATTCAACACACGATTTGCCCGAAAACACGACTTGTCGGACCTCACGTCCTGCCGGACCATACGACCTGTCGGAATACACGATCTGCACCATCACACAACATGCACGACCTCAAGATCTTCCGGACTGCACGACCCGTCGAACCTCACGATCTGCCAAACCTCAAGACATGCCAGACCTCACGATCTGTCCTACCATACCTGTCCAACTACACAACTTGTGAAACCGCTCGATTTGTCCAACCACACGATCTGTCCAACGCACGACCTGACCGACCTGGTCCGGCAGGTTGTGTGGTAGGTCAGTTTGTGTGGCCAGGCAGGTGCTGTGGTCTGGATAGGTCGGGTAGATGGTGAGGTCCGGCAGGTCGTGTGGTGAGGCTTGTCGGGCAGTTCGTGTGATCCGGTAGGTGGTGTAGTCGGGCAGGTGATGTCGTCGAGCAGGTCCTGTGATCGGGCAGGTCGTGTGGTGAGGCATGTCGTACGGTCCGGCTGGTCGTGTGGTTTGACGAATGTTGAGTTAAAGCAGGCCCTATGGTCCGGCAGGTCATGAGGTCCGGCAGGTCGTAAGGTAGGGCAGTATGTGTGTTCTTACAGGTCGTGTGGTCTTACAGATTCGGCATGTCGTATGTCAAGTCGTAACGTTGAGCAGATCGTGGTGTCCGGGAGATCGTGTGGTCCGGTTGGAGGTGAGTTTCTTCAAGTCGTGTTTTCGAGCAAGTCGTGTGTTACATCAGGTGAGGTCCGTCAGGTCTTGATATCCGGCACGTCGAGTATTCGGGCATGTCGTGAGATCAAGCAGGGTCGTGTGACCGGGGAGGTCGTAAGGTCCGTGTTGTTGTTTGGTCGGGCAGTTCATGTGGTCGGACAGGTCATCAGTTCCGGCAGGTCATGAGGTATGCATGTCGTGTGATCCGGCAGGACGTAAGGTTCGGATAGCTAGGTCCGAGAGATCGTGTAGTAAGGCAGGTGGTGAGGTCGGGCAGCTCGTGTGGTCAGACTGATCTTGTTGCACGGCAGGACACGAGGTCTGGCAAGACGTGTTTTCTAACCTCACGACCTATAACAACACACCACCTGCCCTACCTCACGACGGCCGGACCACACGAACTGCCCCATCTCACGACCTGTCCGATCTCTCGACTTACCAGACCACTTGCCCTGGCGGATCACATGACCAACGCGATCACATGACCTGTCGGATCACACGACTTGCTGGATCACATGATCTGTCGGATCACACGACCTAAACAGAAAGCACTACCTGTCAGACCACATGAACTGCCGGACGACACTTCCTGTTAGACCACACGACCTGACGGACCTCATGACCTGAGAAACCACAGGAAATGCTGGAACTCGCCATCTGTCGAACCGCTCGACCTGCTGAATCGTACGAAATGCTGGACCACACGTTTTCTGCCCGACTTCACGACCTGCCGGAAAACAAGCCCTCCCCACACGCCTCACCATACGACCTGGTGGACCACACTCTCTGTCGGAATTAGCGATCTGCCGAACCACAGGACCTACCGGACCACACGACCTGTCGTGTGGTCCGACAGGTCTTTAGGTCCGCAATCTTGGGTATTCGGGCAGATCATTCCTTCGGACAGGTCGTGATATTCTGGAGGTCGTGTGGTTCTTAAGGTCGTGTGGTTGGGGTGGTCTGAGGGTCCATATTCTTAGGTGGTCGGCTAGGTTATGCGGTCGGATAGTTCATCAGTTCCGGCAGGTCATAAGGTCCGGCATGTCGTGTGGCACGCAGGACGTGAGGTCTGGCAAGTCGTGTTTTCTGACCGCACGACCTCCGAGGCCACACGAACTGTAAGAACACACATACTGCATTACCTCACGATCAGCAGGACCTCCTGGTCTGCCGAACCACAGTGCCTGCTGGAAATCACCGTTTGTCGAACCGCACGACCAGCCGGACCGTACGACCTGCTTCACCACTCGACTTGCCCGATCGCAGGACCTGCTCGACGACATCACCTGCCCGACTACACCAACTGCCGGAGCACACGAACTGCCCGAGCAGCCTCACAACACGACCTAGCGGACCACACGGTCTGCCGGAACTCGCGAAATGCCGAACCTCACGACTTACCGGAACTCACCACCTACCCGACGTACCCAGATCACAGCATCTTCCCGGCCACACAAAATGACTTACCACACAACCTGCCGGACCAGGCCGTTGAGGTCATGTGTCGGACAGGTGGTGTGGTTGGACAAGTCGTTTGAAAGTTGTGTATTCGGACAGGTGTGGTTAGACCTGCTCTACCTCACGATCTGGCGGGCCACACGGCATGCCGCAACTCACGACCTGCTGGACCACACCACCTACTCGACCACACGATCTGCTGGACCACACGACCTGCAAGACCACACGACCTGTCGGATTACACTACTTAACCGACCACACCACTAGTCGGACCACACGACCTGCCCTACCTCACTACTTGCCAGACCACTTGACCTGTCGGACCACAATACCTGCCGGACTTCATGACCTGCTCGAGCAAATATGTTCTTGTAACTGACGTAATACCGGGCCGCATGACCTGCCGGATCTCGCCATCTGCCAAACGGCACGACGTGCCGGATCGTCCGACCTGTCCGACCACACGGTCTGCCTGATCATACAACCTAAAAGTCGACACGACCTGCATAACAAAAGACCTGCCCCATCACGCGAACTGCCCGAGCTTACGACCATAGGAACCTCACGATCTGATTCAACGCACGATTTGCCCGAAAACACGACTTGTCGGACCTCACATCCTGCCGGACCATACGACCTGTCGGAATACACGATCTGCCCCACCACACCACATGCACGACCTCAAGACCTTCCGGACTGCACGACCCGTCGGACCTCACGATCTGCCAAACCTCAAGACATGCCAGACCTCACGATCTGTCCTACCATACCTGTCCAACTACACAACTTGCGAAACCGCTCGATTTGTCCAGCCACAGGATCTGTCCAACGCACGACCTGACCGACCTGGTCCGGCAGGTTGTGTGGTAGGTCAGTTTGTGTGGCCGGACAGGTGCTGTGATCTTGATAGGTCCGGTAGGTGGTGAGGTCCGGCATTTCGCGAGTTCCGGCAGACCGTCTCGTCCGGTAGGTCGTGTGGTGATGCTTGTCGGGCAGTTCGTGTGATCCGGTAGGTGGTGTAGTCGGGCAAGTGATGTCGTCGAGCAGGTCCTGTGATCGGGCAGGTCGTGTGGTGAGGCATGTCGTTCGGTCCGGCTGGTCGTGCGGTTTGACGAATGTTGAGTTCCAGCAGGCCCTATGGTCCAGCAGGTCGTTAGGTAGGGCAGTATGTGTGTTCTTGCAGGTCGTGTGGTCTTACAGATTCGGCATGTCGTATGTCAAGTCGTAACGTTGAGCAGATCGTGGTGTCCGGGAGATCGTGTGGTCCGGTTGGAGGTGAGTTTCTTCAAGTCGTGTTTTCGAGCAAGTCGTGTGTTACATCAGGTGAGGTCCGTCAGGTCTTGATATCCGGCACGTCGAGTATTCGGGCATGTCGTGAGATCAAGCAGGGTCGTGTGACCGGGGAGGTCGTAAGGTCTGTGTTGTTGTTTGGTCGGGCAGTTCATGTGGTCGGACAGGTCATCAGTTCCGGCAGGTCATGAGGTATGCATGTCCTGTGATCCGGCGGGACGTAAGGTTCGGATGGATAGGTCCGAGAGATCGTGTAGTAAGGCAGGTGGTTAGGTCGGGCAGCTCGTGTGGTCAGACTGATCGTGCTGCCCGACAGGACAAGAGGTCTGGCAAGACGTGTTTTCTGACCTCACGACCTATAACAACACACCACCTGCCCTACCTCACGACGGTCGGACCACACGAACTGCCCCAACTCACGACCTGTCCGATCTCATGACCTACCAGTCCACTTGATCTGGCGGATCACATGACCTACGCGATCACATGACCTGTCGGATCACACGACTTGCTGGACCACACGATCTGTCAAATCACACGACCGAAACAGAAAGCACTACCTGTCAGACCACATGAACTGCCGGACGACACTTCCTGTTCGACCACACGACCTGACGGACCTCATGACCTGCCAAACCACAGGAAATGCTGGAACTCGCCATCTGTCGAACCGCTCGACCTGCTGAATCGTACGAAATGCTGGACCACACGTTTTCTGCCCGACTTCACGACCTGCCGGAAAACAAGCCCTCCCCACACGCCTCACCATACGACCTGGTGGACCACACTCTCTGTCGGAATTAGCGATCTGCCGAACCACAGGACCTACCGGACCACACGACCTGTCGTGTGGTCCGACAGGTCTTTAGGTCCGCAATCTCGGGTATTCGGGCAGATCATTTGTTCGGACAGGTCGTGATATTCCGCAGGTCGTGTGGTTCTTAAGGTCGTGTGGTTGGGGTTGTCTTAAGGTCCGAATTCTTTGGTGGTCGGCTAGGTCATGCGGTCGGATAGGTCATCAGTTCCGGCAGGTCATGAGGTCCGGCATGTCGTGTGGCACGCAGGACGTGAGGTCTGGCAAGTCGTGTTTTCTGACCGCACGACCTGCCAGACTACACGACCTGTAAGAACATACATACTGCCGGATCTCACCACCTACCCGACGTACCCAGACCATAGCATCTGCCCGGCCACACAAACTGACTTACCACACAACCTGCCGGACCAGGCCGTTGAGGTCATGTGTCGGACAGGTGGTGTGGTTGGACAAGTCGTTCGGAAGTTGTGTATTCGGACAGGTGTGGTTGGACAGATCGTGAGATCTGGCAGGTCGTGAGGCTAGGCAGATCGTGAGGTGCGACGGGTCTCGCAATTCTGAAGGTCTTGAGGTCGTGCACTTGATGAGGTGGGGCAAATTGTGTATTCCGACAGGTCGTATGGTCGGTCCGACAGGTCGTATGGTCGGTCCGGCAGGACGTGAGGTCCGACAATTCGTGCTTTCGGGCAAGTCATGTGTTGAATCAGATTTCGAGGTCCCTATGGTCGTGAGCAAAGGCAGTTCGCGTGATCGGGCAGGTCGTGAGGTCATTCAGGTCGTGTCGACTTGCAAGTCGTATAATCGTGCAGACTATGTGGTCGGGCAGTTCGGACGAAACGGCAGGTCGTGCCGTTTGGCAGATGGCGAGTTCCACCAGGTCATGCGGTCCGGTATTACGTCAGTTACGGGAGGATGTTTGTTCGAGCAGGTCATGAAGTCCGGCAGGTGTTGTGGTCGGGCAGGTGTTGTGGTCCGGCAGATCATGTGGTCTGGCACTTAGTGAGGTCGGACAGGTCGTGTAGTCCGGCTGGTAGTCGGTTAGGTAGTGTAATCCGAGAGGTGGTGTGGTTCAACAGGTCGTGTGGTCCAGCAGATCGTGTGGTCGAGTTGGTGGTGTGGACCAGCAGGTCGTGAATTACGGCAGGCCGTGCGAACCGAAAGGTCGTGAGTTAGGGCAGGTTAGACCACACGACCTTCCAGTCCTCACGACCTTGCCGCATTCAAGACATGCCGGACCACACGCCCTGCCAGACCACACGTCCTGCCCGACCACACGACCTGCCGGACCATAAGACCTCCCCACAAGCCTCACCACACGACCGGGCAGACCACACGCTCTGCCGGAACTAGCGATCTGCCGAACCGCAGGACCTGTAGGATTGGACGGTCCGACAAGTCTTTAAGTCTGTAATGTTAAGTAGTCGGACAGATCATGCGGTCTTGAATTCCGGCAGGCCACGAGGTCCGGCATGTCGTGTGGTATGGCAAGTCGCAAGGTTCCGCAGATTGTGAGGTCCGGAATATCGCGTGGTCCGGCTTTAGGTGAGTTTTTTCAAGTCGTGTTTTCGGGCAAGTGGGTTGTTACATCAGGTGAGGTCCGTATGACCTTCACGTCGTGTAATCGGGCAGGTCATGAGATCCGACAGGTCGTGATGTCCCGCACGCCGTGTCGTAGAGCAGGTCCTTTGGACCGGCTGTTCGTAGGGTTTCGCAGCTCGTGTGGTCCGGCAGATCGTGTGGTCCGGCAGGTCGTGTGATCTGGCAGGAAGTGTGGTCCGGCAGTTCGTGTGGTCTGACAATAAGTGCAGTGGGTTAGGTGGTGTGGTCCGATAGATCGTATGTTTCAGCAGGTTGTGCTGTCCGGCAGGTCGTGTGGTCGCGTAGGTTCTGTGATACGACAGCTCAAGTTTTCTATCAGGTCGTGAGGTCCGAAAACACGCCTTGCGAGACCTCACCCTCTGAAGTGTCACATGACCAGCCTAACCAGACGAGCTGCCCCTCCTAATGACCTGCCGGTCCACACGATCTC
The DNA here is from genome assembly GCA_949752745.1 of Protula sp. h YS-2021. Classification (NCBI taxonomy): domain Eukaryota; kingdom Metazoa; phylum Annelida; class Polychaeta; order Sabellida; family Serpulidae; genus Protula; species Protula sp. h YS-2021. Next base: position 48,801,733 of record OX457027.1, on the reverse strand, counting down.
CCTGACCTTGCGATCTGTGGAACCCTACGACCAGACGGACCAAAGGACCTGTCCTACTACACAACCTGCGGGATATCACGACATGCCGGACATACGGACCTCACCTGATGCAACACACGACATGCCCGAGAACAAGACTTGTAAAAAACCTCACCTAAAGAAGGAACACGCGATCTCCCGGATCTCACGATCTGCGAAACCTTACGACTTGCGATACCACACGACATGCCGGACCTCATGACTTGCCGGAATTCAAGATCTGTCCGACCGCATGATTTGCCAGACTCCTTAAGATAACGGACCTAAAGACTTGTCGGACCACACGACGGGTCGTTCGTACGACAGGTCTTGCGGTTCGGTAGATCGCCAGTTCCGGCAGGGCGTGTGGTCTGCCAGGCCGTGTGGTGAGGTCTGTGGGGAGGTCATGTGGTCAGGCAGGTCGTGTAGTCAGGCAGGACGTGTGGTTCAGTAGGTGTTGTAGGCGGCGAGGTCACCTGGGTCGTGAGGTTTGGAAGATCGTGTGATCTGACCTGCCCTACCTCACGATCTGGCGGACCACACGGCCTGCCGCAACTCACGACCTGCTGGACCACACCACCTACTTGACCACACGATCTGCTGGACCACACGACCTGCTGAACCACACGACCTGTCGGATTACACTACTTAACCGACCACACTACCAGCCGGGCCACACGACCTGCCCTACCTCACTACTTGCCAGACCATTTGACCTGTCGGACCACAACACCTGCCGGACTTCATGATATGCTTTTCTTCTTGTAACTGACGCAATACCGGACCGCATGACCTGCCGGATCTCGCCATCTGCCAAACGGCACGACGTGCCGGATCGTCCGACCTGTCCGACCACATGGTCTGCCCGATCATACAACCTGAAAGTCAACACGACCTGCATGACCCTAAGACCTGCCCCATCACGCTAACTGCCTGAGCTCAAGACCATACGAACCTCACGATCTGATTCAACACACGATTTGCCCGAAAACACGACTTGTCGGACCTCACGTCCTGCCGGACCATACGACCTGTCGGAATACACGATCTGCCCCGCCACACCACATGCACGACCTCAAGACCTTCCGAACTGCACGACCCGTCGGACATCACGATCTGCCAAACCTCAAGACATGCCAGACCTCACGATCTGTCCGACCACACCTGTCAGACTACATAACTTGCGAAACCGCACGATTTGTCCAGCCACACGATCTGTCCAACGCACGACCTGAGCAACCTGGTCCGGCAGGTTGTGTGGTAGGTCAGTTTTTGTGGCCGGACAGGTGCTGTGATCTGGATAGGTCGGGTAGGTGGTGAGGCCCGGCAGGTCGTAAGGTAGAGCAGTATGTGTGTTCTCACAGGTCGTGTGGTCTTACAGATTCGGCATGTCATATGTCAAGTCGTAACGTTGAGCAGATCGTGGGGTCCGGGAGATCGTGGGAATCCGGTTGGAGGTGAGTTTCTTCAACTCGTGTTTCGTGCAAGTCGTGTGTTACATCAGGTGAGGTCCGTCAGGTTTTGATATCCGGCACGTCGAGTATTCGGGCATGTCTTGAGATCCAGCAGGGTCGTGTGACCGGGGAGGTCGTAAGATCCGTGTTGTTGTTTGGTCGGGCAGTTCACGCGGTCGTACAGGACATGAGGTATGCATGTCGTGTTATCCGGCAGGCCGTAAGGTTCGGATGGCTAGGTCCGAGAGATCGTGTAGTAAGGCAGGTGGTGACGTTGTCAGACTAATCGTGTTACACGGCAGGACACGAGGTCTGGCAAGACGTGTTTTCTGACCTCACAACCTATAACAACACACCACATGCCCTACCTCACGACGGCAGGACCACACGATCTGCCGCATCTCACGACCTGTCCGATATCATGACCTACCAGACCACTTGATCTGGCGGATCACATGACCCACGCGATCACATGACTTCTCGGATCACACGACTTGCTGGATCACATGATCTGTCGGATCACACGCCCTAAACAGAAAGCACTACCTGTCAGACCACATGAACTGCCGGACGACACTTCCTGCCAGACCACACGACCTGACGGACCTCATGACCTGCCGAACCACAGGACCTGCTGGAACCCGCCATCTGTCGAACCGCTCGACCTGCTGAATCGTACGAAATGCTGGACCACACGTTTTCTGCCCGACTTCGCGACCTGCCGGAAAACAAGCCCTCCCCACACGCCTCACCATACGACCTGGTGGACCACACTCTCTGCTTGAACTAGCGATATGCCGAACCACAGGACCTACCGGACCGCACGACCTGTCGTATGGTCCGACAGGTCTTTAGGTCCGCAATCTCGGGTATTCGGGCAGATCATTCGTTCGGACAGGTCGTGATATTCCGCAGGTCGTGTGGTTGGGGTGGTCTTAAGGTCCCTTTCTTTGGTGGTCGCCTAGGTTATGCGGTCGGATAGGTCATCAGTTCCGGCAGATCATGAGGTCCGGCAGGTCGTGTGGCACGCAGGACGTGAGGTCTGGCAAGTCGTGTTTTCTGACCGCACGACCTGCCAGACCACACGAACTGTAAGAACACACATACTGCCCTACCTCACGACCAGCAGGACCTCCTGATCTGCCGGACCACAGGTCCTGCTGGAAATCACCGTTTGTCGAACCGAACAACCAGCCGGACCGTACGACCTGCTTCACCACACGACCTGCCCGATCGCAGAACCTGCTCGACGACATCACCTGCCCGACTACACCAACTGCCGGAGCACACGAACTGCCCGAGCAGCCTCACAACACGACCCAGCGCACCGCACGGTCTACCGGAACTCGCGAAATGCCGAACCTCACGACTTGCCGGATCTCACCACCTACCCGCCTACCCAGACCACAGCACCTGCCCGGCCACACAAACTGACTTACCACCCAACCTGCCGGACCAGGCCGTTGAGGTCATGTGTCGGACAGGTGGTGTGGTTGGACAAGTCGTTCGAAAGTTGTGTATTCGGACAGGTGTGTTTGGACAGATCGTGAGATCTGGCAGGTCGTGAATTTCGGCAGATCGTGTGGTCCGACGGGGCTTGCAGTCCTGAAGGTCTTGAGGTCGTGCACTTGGTGAGGTAAGGCTAATGGTGTATTCCGACAGGTCGTATGGTTCGGCAGGACGTGAGGTCCGACAATTCGTGTTTTCGGGCAAGTCATGTGTTGAATCAGATAGTGAGGTTCCTATGGTCGTGAGCAAAGGCAGTTCGCGTGATCGGGCGGGTCGTGAGGTCATTCAGGTCGTGTCGACTTGCAAGTCGTATAATCGTGCAGAGTATGTGGTCGGGCTGGTCGGACGATCCGGCAGGTCGCGCCGTTTGGCAGATCGCGAGTTCGAGCAGGTCATGCGGTCCGGTATTACGTCATTTACGGGAGAATGTTTGTTCGAGCAGGTCATGAAGTCCGGCAGGTGTTGTGGTCCGGCAGATCATGCGGTGTGGCAGGTAGTGAGGTACGGCAGGTCGTGTAGTCCGGTTGGTAGTGTAGTCGGTTAGGTGGTGTAATCAGAGAGGTGGTGTGGTTCAGCAGGTCGTGTGGTCCAGCAGATCGTGTTGTCGAGTTCGTGGTGTTGACCAGCAGGTCGTGAGTTGCGGCAGGCCGTGTGGACCGAAAGGTCGTGAGGTAGGGCAGGTTAGACCACACGACCTTCCAGTCCTCACGACCTTGCCGCCTGCAAGACCTGCCGGACCACACGTCCTGCCCGACTACACGACCTTCCGAACCACAAGACCTCCATACAAGCCTGACCACACGACGGGGCAGACCACACGCTCTGCCGGAAATAGCGATCTGCCGAACCGCAGGACCTGTAGGATTGGACGGTCCGACAAGTCTTTAAGTCTGTTATGTTAAGTAGTCGGGCAGATCATGCGGTCTTGAATTCCTCCAGGCCATGAGGTCCGGCATGTCGTGTGGTATGGCAAGTCGCAAGGTTCCGCAGATTGTGAGGTCCGGAAGATCGCGTGTCGGGCTTTAGGTGAGTTTTTTTCAAATCGTGTTTTCGGGCAAATGGTGTGTTACATCAGGTGAGGTCCGTATGCCCTTCACGTCGTGTGGTCGGGCAGGTCATGAAATCCGTTTGTCGTGATGTCCCGCAGTCCGTGTCGTAGGGCAGGTCCTTTGGACCGGCTGTTCGTAGGGTTCTGCAGCTCATGTGGTCCGGCAGATCGTGTGATCCGGCAGGTCGTGTGGTCTGGCAGGAAGTGTGGTCCGTCAGTTCGTGTGGTCTGACAGTAAGTGCAGTGGGTTAGGTGGTGTGGTCCGACAGATCGTGTGGTCCAGCAGGTCGTGCTGTCCGGCAGGTCGTTTGGTCGCGTAGGTCCTATGATACGGCAGCTCAAGTGGTCTGGCAGGTCTTGAAGTCCGAAAACACGCCTTGCTAGACCTCACCTCCTGCCGTGCCACATGACCAGCCTAACCACACGAGCTGCCCGTCGTAATGACCTGCCGGACCACACGATCTTCCGGACCTTGCGATCTGCGGAACCTTACGACCAGACGGACCAAAAGAACTGTCCTACCACACGACCTGCGGGATATCATGACATGCCGGACATACGGACCTCACCTGATGCAACACACGACTTGCCCGAGAACACGACTTGTAAAAAAACTCGCCTAAAGCAGGACCACGCGATCTATCGGTTCTCGTGATCTGCGAAACCCTACGACTTGCCATGCCACACGACATGCCGGACCTTATGACCTTCCGGAATTCAAGACCTGTCCGACCGCATAATTTGCCCGACTATCCAAGATTACCGACCTAAAGACTTATCGGACAACTCGACGGTTCGTGCGTACGACAGGTCCTGCGGTTCGGCAGATCGCCAGTTCCGGCAGGGCGTGTGGTCTACCAGGCCGTGTGGTGAGGTCTGTGGGGAGGTCATGTGGTCAGGCAGGTCGTGTAGTCGGGCAGAACGTGTGGTCCGGCAGGTGTTGAAGGCGGCGAGGTCCCCTTGGTCGTGAGGTTTGGAAGATCGTGTGATCTGACCTGCCCTACCTCACGATCTGGCGGACCACACGGCCTGCAGCAACTCACGACCTGCTGGACAACACCACCTACTCGACCGTGTGCTGGACCACACGACCTGTCGGATTACACTACTTAACCGACCACACTACCAGCCGGACCACACGACCTTCCCTACCTCACTACTTGCCAGAACACTTGACCTGTCGGACCACAACACCTGCCGGACCACAACCCCTGCATGACCTGCTCTTCTTCTTGTAACTGACGTAATACCGGACCGCACGACGTGCGGGATCGTCCGACCTGTCCGACCACATGGTCTGCCCGATCATACAACCTGAAAGTCGACACGACCTGCATGACCCCAAGATCTCCCCCATCACGCGCACTGCCTGAGGTTGCGACCATACGAACCTCACGATCTGATTCAACTCACGATTTGCCCGAAAACACGACTTGTCGGACCTCACGTCCTGCCGGACCATACGACCTGTCGGAATACACGATCTGCCCCACCACACCACATGCACGACCTCAATACCTTCCGGACTGCACGACCCGTCGGACCTCACGATCTGCCAAACCTCAAGACATGCCAGACCTCACGATCTGTTCGACCACACCTGTCCAACTACACAACTTGCGAAACCGCTCGATTTGTCCAAAAACACGATCTGTCCATCGCACGACCTGATCGACCTGGTTCGGCAGGTTGTGTGCTGGGTCAATTTGTGTGGCCGGACAGGTGCTGTGATTTGGATAGGTCGGATAGGTGGTGACGTCCGGCAGGTCGTGAGGTTCGGCATTTCGCGAGTTCCGGCAGACCTTCTCGTCCGGTAGGTCGTGTGGTTAGGCTTGTCGGGCAGTTCGTGTGATCCGGTAGGTGGTGTAGTCCCGCAGGTGATGTCGTCGAGCAGGTTCTGTGATCGGCCAGGTCGTGTGGTGAGGCTGGTCGTGCGTTTTGACGAATGTTGAGTTCCAGCAGGCCCTATGGTCCGGCAGGTCATGAGGTCCGGCAGATCGAAAAATATTGCAGTATGTGTGTTCTTACAGGTCGTGTGGTCTTACAGATTCCGCATGTCGTATGTCAAGTCGTAACGTTGAGCAGATCATGTTGTCCGGGAGATCGTGTGGTCCGGTTGGAGGTGAGTTTTTTCAAGTCGTGTTTTCGAGTAAGTCGTGTGTTACATCAGGTGAGGTCCGTCAGGTCTTGACATCCAACACGTCGAGTGTTCGGGCATATCGTGAGATCCAGCAGGGTCGTGTGACCGGGGAGGTCATAAGGTCCGTGTTGTTGTTTGGTCGGGCAGTTCATGCGGTCAGGTAATCAGTTCCGGCAGGTCATGATGTATGCATGTCGTGTGATCCGGCAGGCCGTAAGGTTCGGATGGCTAGGTCCGAGAGATCGTGTAGTAAGGCAGGTGGTGAGGTCGGCCAGATCGTGTGGTCAGACTGATCTTGTTGCACGGCAGGACACGAGGTCTGGCAAGACGTGTTTTCTGACCTCACGACCTATAACAACACACCACCTGCCCTACCTCACGACGCCCGGACCACACGAGCTGCTCCATCTCACGACCTGTCTGATATCACGACCTACCAGACCACTTGATCTGGCGGATCACATGACCTACGCGATCACATGACTTGTCGGATCACACGACTTGCTGGACCACACGATCTGTCAAATCACACGACCTAAACAGAAAGCATTACCTGTCAGACCACATGAACTGCCGGACGACACTTCCTGTTAGACCACACGACCTGACGGACCTCATGACCTGCCAAACCACAAGAAACTGGAACTCGCCATCTGTCGAACCGCTCGACCTGCTGAATCGTACGAAATGCTGGACCACACGTTTTCTGCCCGACTTCACGATCTGCCGGAAAACAAATCCTCCCTACACGCCTCACCATACGACCTGGTGGACCACACTCTCTGCCGGAATTAGCGATATGCCGAACCACAGGACCTACCGGACCACACGACCTGTCGTGTGGTCCGACAGGTCTTTAGGTCCGCAATCTTGGGTATTCGGGCAGATCATTCGTTCGGACAGGTCGTGATATTCTGCAGGTCGTGTGGTTCTTAAGGTCGTGTGGTTGGGGTGGTCTGAAGGTCCATATTCTTAGGTGGTCGGCTAGGTTATGCGGTCGGATAGGTCATCAGTTCCGGCAGGTCATGAGGTCCGGCAGGTCGTGTGGCACGCAGGACGTGAAGTCTGGCAAGTCGTGTTTTCTGACCGCACGACCTGCCAGACCACACGACCTGTAAGAACACACATACTGCCCTACCTCACGACCAGCAGGATCTCCTGATCTGCCGAACCGTAGGGCCTGCTGGAAATCACCGTTTGTCGAACCGCACGACCAGCCGGACCGTACGACCTGCTTCACCACACGACCTGCCCGATCGCAGGACCTGCTGGACGACATCACCTGCCCGACTACACCAACTGCCGGAGCACACGAACTGCCCGAGCAGCCTCACAACACGACCTAGCGGACCACACGGTCTGCCGGAACTCGCGAAATGCCGAACCTCACGACTTGCCGGATCTCACCACCTACCCGACGTACCCAGACCACAGCATCTGCCCGGCCACACAAACTGACTTACCACACAACCTGCCGGACCAGGCCGTTGAGGTCATGTGTCGGACAGGTGGTGTGGTTGGACAAGTCGTTCGAAAGTTGTGTATTCGGACAGGTGTGGTTGGACAGATCGTGAGATCTGGCAGGTCGTGAGGTTAGGCAGATCGTGAGGTCCGACGGGGCTTGCAGTCCTGAAGGTCTTGAGGTCGTGCACATGTGAGGTGGGGCAAATCGTGTATTCCGACAGGTTTTATGGTTCGGCAGGACGTGAGGTCCGACAATTCGTGTTTTCGGGCAGGTCATGTGTTGAATCAGATCGCGAGGTCCCTATGGTCGTGAGCAAAGGCAGTTTGCGTGATCGTTCAGGACGTGAGGTCATTCAGGTCGTGTCGACTTGCAAGTCGTATAATCGTGCAGACTATGTGGTCGGGCTGGTCGGACGATCCGGCAGGTCGTACCGTTTGGCAGATCGCGAGTTCCAGCAGGTCATGCGGTCCGGTAGTACGTCAGTTACGGGAGGATGATTGTTCGAGCAGGTTATGAAGTCCGGCAGGTGTTGTGGTCCGGCAGGTGTTGTGGTCCGGCAGATCATGTGCTGTGACAGGTAGTGAGGTAGGGCAGGTCGTGTAGTCCGGCTGGTAGTGTAGTCGGTTAGGTAGTGTAATCCGAGAGGTGGTGTGGTTCAACAGGTCGTGTGGTCCAGCAGATCCCGTGGTCGAGTTGGTGGTGTGGACCGGCAGGTCATGAGTTGCGGCAGGAGGTGCGGACCGTCAGGTCGTGAGGTAGGGCAGGTTAGACCACACGACCTTCCAGTCGTCACGACCTTGCCGCCTGCAAGACCTGCCAGACCACACGTCCTGCCCGACTACACGACCTTCCGGACCACAAGACCTCCCCACAAGATTCATCACACGACCGGGCAGACCACACGCTCTGCCGGAACTAGCGATCTGCCGAACCGCAGGACCTGTAGGATTGGACGGTCCGAGAATTCTTTAAGTCTGTAATGTTAAGTAGTCGGGCTGATCATGCGGTCTTGAATTCCGGCAGGTCATGCGGTCCGGCATGTCGTGTGCTATAGCATGACGCAAAGTTCTGTAGATTGTGAGGTCCGGAAGATCGCGTGCTCCGGTTTTAGGTGAGTTTTTTTCGGGCAAGTGGTGTGTTACATCAGGTGAGGTCCGTATGCCCTTCACGTCGTGTGGTCGGGCAGGTCATGAGATCCGGCAGGTCGTGATGTCCCACAGGCCGTGTCGTAGGGCAGGTCCTTTGAACCTTCTGTTCGTAGGGTTCCGCAGCTCGTGTGGTCCGGCAGATCGTGTGGTCCGGCAGGTCGTGTGGTCTGGCAGGAAGTGTGGCCCGTCAGTTCGTGTGGTCTGACACACTCAGTGCAATGGGTTAGGTCGTGTGGTCCGACAGATCGTGTGGTCCAGCAGGTCGTGCTGTCCGGCAGGTCGTGTGGTCGCATAGGTCCTATGATACGGCAGCTCAAGTGGTCTGGCAGGTCGTGAGGTCCAAAAACACGCCTGGCGAGACCTCACCTCCTGCCGTGCCACATGACCAGCCTAACCACACGAGCTGCCCGTCGTAATGACCTGACGGACTACAGGATCTTCCGGACCTTGCGATCTGCGGAACCTTACGACCAGACGGACCAAAGGACCTGTCCTACCACACGACCTGTGGGATATCATGACATGCCGGACATACGGACCTCACCTGATGCAACACACGACTTGCCCGAGAACACGACTTGTGAAAGAAACTCACTTAAAGCCGGACCAAGCAATCTCCCGGATCTCACGATCTGCGAAACCTTACGACTTGCCATAACACACGACATGCCCGACCTCAGGACTTTCCGGAATTCAACATCTGTCCGACCGCATAATTTTCCCGACTAACCAAGATTACGGACCTAAAGACTTGTCGGACCACACGACGGGTCATGCGTACGACAGGTCCTGCGGTTCGGCAGATTGCCAGTTCCAGCAGGGCGTTTGGTCGGACAGGCCGTGTGGTGAGGTCTGTGAGGAGGTCATGTGGTCCGGCAGGTCGTGTAGTCGGGCAGGACATGTGGTCCGGCAGGTGTTGAAGGCGGCGAGGTCCCCTAGGTCGTGAGGTTTGGAAGATCGTGTGATCTGACCTACCCTACCTCACGATCTGGCGGACCACACGGCATGCCGCAACTCACGACTTGCTGTACCACACCACCTACTCGACCACACGATCTGCTGGACCACACGAACTGCTGAACCACACGACCTGTCGGAATACACTACTTAACCGACCACACTACCAGCCGGACCACACTACCTGCCCTACCTCACTACTTGCCAGACCACTTGACCTGTCGGACCACAACACCTGCCGGACTTCATGACCTGCTCGAACAAATATTTTCTTGTAACTGACGTAATACCGGACCGCATGACCTGCCGGATCTCGCCATCTGCCAAACGGCACGACGTGCCGGATCGTTCGACCTGTCCGACCACATGGTCTGCCCGATCATACAACCTGAAAGTCGACACGACCTGCATGACCCCAAGACCTGCCCCATCACGCGAACTGCCTGAGCTCACGACCATACGAACTTCACGATCTGATTCAACACACGATTTGCCCGAAAACACGAATTGTCGGACCTCACGTCCTGCCGGGCCATACGACCTGTCGGAATACACGATCTGCCCCACCACACCACATGCACGACCTCAAGACCTTCCGGGCTGCATGACCCGTCGGAAATCACGATCTGCCAAACCTCAAGACATCCAAGACCTCACGATCTATCTATACACACCTGTCGGACTACACAACTTGCGAAACCGCACGATTTGTCCAACCACACGATCTCTCCAACGCACGACCTGACCGACCTGGTCCGGCAGGTTGTGTGGTAGGTCAGTTTGTTTGGCCGGACAGGTGCTGTGATCTTGATAGGTCGGGTAGGTGGTGATGTCCGGCAGGTCGTGAGGTTCAGCATTTCGCGAGTTCCGGCAGACCGTCTCGTCCGGGAGTTCTTGTGATCCGTTAGGTGGTGTAGTCGGGCAGGTGATGTCGTCGAGCAGGTCCTGTGATCGGGCAGGTCGTGTGGTGAGGCAGGTCGTGCGGTCCGGCTGGCCGTGCGGTTTGACGAATGTTGAGTTAAAGCAGGCCCTATGGTCCGGCAGGCCATGAGGTCCGGCAGGTCGTAAGGTAGAGCAGTATGTGTGTTCTCACAGGTCGTGTGGTCTTACAGATTCGGCATGTCATATGTCAAGTCGTAACGTTGAGCAGATCGTGGGGTCCCGGAGATGGTGGGAATCTGGTTGGAGGTGAGTTTCTTCAAGTCGTGTTTCGTGCAAGTCGTGTGTTACATCAGGTGAGGTCCGTCAGGTCTTGATATCCGGCACGTCGAGTATTCGGGCATGTCCTGAGATCCAGCAGGGTCGTGTGACCGGGGAGGTCGTAAGATCCGTGTTGTTGTTTGGTCGGGCAGTTCATGCGGTCGTACAGGTCATGAGGTATGCATGTCGTGTTATCCGGCAGGCCGTAAGGTTCGGATTGCTAGGTCCGAGAGATCGTGTAGTAAGGCAGGTGGAGACGTTGTCAGACTGATCGTGTTGCACGGCAGGACACGAGGTCTGGCAAGACGTGTTTTCTGACCTCACAACCTATAACAACACACCACATGCCCTACCTCACGACGGCCGGACCACACGAGCTGCCGCATCTCACGACCTGTCCGATATCATGACCTACCAGACCACTTGATCTGGCGGATCACATGACCTACGCGATCACATGACTTGTCGGATCACACGACTTGCTGGATCACATGATCTGTCGGATCACACGACCTAAACAGAAAGCACTACCTGTCAGACCACATGAACTGCCGGACGACACTTCCTGCCAGACCACACGACCTGACGGACCTCATGACCTGCCAAACCACAGGACCTGCTGGAACCCGCCATCTGTCGAACCGCTCGACCTGCTAAATCGTACGAAATGCTGGACCACACGTTTTCTGCCCGACTTCGCGACCTGCCGGAAAACAAGCCCTCCCCACACGCCTCACCATACGACCTGGTCCGACAGGTCTTTAGGTCCGCAATCTTGGGTATTCGGGCAGATCATTCGTTCGGACAGGTCGTGATATTCTGCAGGTCGTGTAGTTGGGGTGGTCTTAAGGTCCGTATTCTTTGGTGGTCGCCTAGGTTATGCGGTCGGATAGGTCATCAGTTCCGGCAGGTCATGAGGTCCGGCAGGTCGTGTGGCACGCAGGACGTGAGGTCTGGCAAGTCGTGTTTTCTGACCGCACGACCTGCCAGACCACACGACCTGTAAGAACACACATACTGCCCTACCTCACGACCAGCAGGACCCCTGATCTGCCTGGCCACCAATGCCTATTTAAAATCACCGTTTGTCAAACCGCACGACCAGCCGGACCCTACGACCTGCTTCACCACACGACCTGCCCGATCGCAAGACCTGCTCGACGACATCACCTGCCCGACTACACCAACCACCGGAGCACACGAACTGCCCGAACAGCCTCACAACACGACCTAGCGGACCACACGGTCTGCCGGAACTCGCGAAATGCCGAACCTCACGACTTGCCGGATCTCACCACCTACCCGGCCTACCCAGACCACAGCACCTGCCCGGCCACACAAACTGACTTACCACACAACGTGCCGGACCAGGCCGTTCAGGTCATGTGTCAGACAGGTGGTGTGGTTGGACAAGTCGTTCGAAAGTTGTGTATTCGGACAGGTGTGGTTGAACAGATCGTGAGATCTGGCAGGTCGTGAAGTTAGGCAGATCGTGAGGTCCGACGGGGCTTGCAGTCCTGAAGGTCTTGAGGTCGTGCACTTGGTAAGGTAAGGCAAATGGTGTATTCCGACAGGTCGTATGGTCGGTCCGGCAGGGCGTGAGGTCCGGCAATTCGTGTTTTCGGGCAAGTCATGTGTTGAATCAGAGGTCCCTATGGTCGTGAGCAAAGGAAGTTCGCGTGATCGAGCAGGACGTGAGGTCAATCAGGTCGTGTCGACTTGCAAGTCGTATAATCGTGGAGACTATGTGGTCGGGCAGGTCGAAAGATCCGGCAGGTCGTGCCGTTTGGCAGATGGCGAGTTCGAGCAGGCCGTGCAGTTCGGTAGTACGTCAGTTACGGGAGGATGTTTGTTCGAACAAGTCATGAAGTCTGGCAGGTGTTGTGTTCCGGCAGGTGTTGTGGTCCGGCAGATCATGTGGTGTGGCAGGTAGTGAGGTAGGGCAGGTCGTGTAGTCCGGCTGGTAGTGTAGTCAGTTAGGTAGTGTAATCCGAGAGGTGGTGTGGTTCAGCAGGTCCTGTTGGTGGCGTGGACCAGCAGGTCGTGAGTTGCGGCAGGCCGTGCGGACCGGCAGTTAGAGATAGTTATTTTGAGCTCATTTTCCACCCAATCGCCTAAACAATGTTACATAAGAGGTACTTCGGTGACCTTGAAGTTCTCGGTCACGGTCAAGGTCAGAAACCAGAAGTTCACTATTATCTCGAAAACGATTAAAGTTAGAGCGATTTTGAGCTCATATTTGACTCTTTGGGCCCAAGTAACGTTACATAAGAATTCCCTCGGTTACCCTGACTTTCTGGGTCACGATCAATGTCAAAAATTGGAATTGACTATTATCTCGAAAACGATTACAGGTAGGGCGATTTGAGCTCATTTTCTACGCTTTGTGCGCAAATAACGTTACATAACCAACGCCTCGGTGACCTTAATGTTTTCGGTCACGATTAAGGTCAAAATCCAGAAGTTGACTATTATCTCGAAAATGGTTGGTCATAGAGCGATTTTGAGGTAAATGTCGACCCCTTCGGACTAAACATAAGAAATATCTTGGTGACCTTGACGTTGTCGGTCACTGTCAAGGTCAAAACCCGAAAGTTGACTATCATTTCGAAAAGGGTTAGAGATGGAGCGATTTCGAACTGATTGTCGACTTCTTGAGCCTAAACAACATTACGTAAGAGGTACCATGGTGACCTTGACCTTCTCGGTTACAGTCAAGGTCAGAGACCCAGAGGTTGACTATTATCTCAAAAACTGTTAGAGGCAGAGCAATTTTGAGCCCACTTTCTTCCCTTTCGGCCAAAAAAAAGTTACATAAGAAATTCCTTGGTGTTGAGGTTCGCGGTCACGGTCAAGGTCAAAAACCGGAAGCTGACTATTTGTTCGAAAATGGTTTGAAATAGAGCGATTTCGAGCTAGTTGTCGACCCTATAGGCATACACAACGTTACATAAGAGGAGCCCTGGTGACCTTGACCATTTCAGCGTCAACGTCAAAAGCCGAAAGTTGACTATTATCTCGTAAACGGTTAGAGATAGAGCGATTTGGAGCTTATTGTCGACCTCTTGCGCCTAAGCAACACTATATAAGAGGTGCCATTGTTACCTTGACCTCGGTCACGGTTAAGGTCAAAAACTGGAAGTTGACAATTATCTCGAAAAGGGCTAGCAATTTTGAGCCTGTTTTCTTCTCTTTGGGCCCTAAAATGTGACATAATAAATCTCTTGGTGAGCTTAATGTTCTCGGTCACAGTCAAGGTAAAAAAACCTAAAATTTGACTATAATATCAAAAATTGCTAGAAATAGAGCACTTTTGAGCTCATTTTCTTTCCTTTTGTTACAAAAAATGTCATGTAAGAAGTCGCTTGGTGATCTTGATGATCGCGGTCACGGTCAAGGTCAAAAACGGGAAGTTGACTATTATTTAGAACAGGGTTAGAGATAGAGCGATTTGGAGCTGCTTGTCGACCGCTTGCGCCTAAACAACATTACATAAGAAGTACCATTGTGACCCTGACCTTCTCGATCACCGTCAAGGTAAAAAGCCTAGAAGTTGACTATTATCTCGAAAATTGTTAGAGATAGAGCAATTTTTAGCTCGTTTTCTTCCCTTTGGATCTAAACAACGTGACATACAAAATCTCTTGGTGGCCTTGATGTATTCTGTCACGGCCAAAAATCGGAAGTTGACATTATCTCGAAAACGGCTAGAAATAGATAGAACGATTTTGAGTTGATTTTCAACCCTTTGGTACTAAACAACAGTTAAAAAGACCCCTTCGGACTAAACATAAGAAATATCTTGGTGACATTGACGTTGTCGGTCACGGTCAAGGTCAAAAACCGAAAGTTGACTATCATTTCGAAAGGGGTTAGAGATGGTGCGATTTCGAGCTGATTGACGACCGTTGCGCCTAAACAACATGACACAAGAAGTGCCTTAGTGACCTGGACATTCTTGGTCAGGGTCAAGGTCAAAAACCGGAAGTTTACTTTTATCTCGATAACGGTTAGAGATAGAGCAATTTTGAGCTAACTGTCGACCCCTTAGGGCTAAAAAACGTTACGAAAGCAGTATCTTGGTGACCTTGACCATCTCGGTCACGGTGAAGGTCAAAAACTGGAAGTTGACTATTATCTCGAAAATGATTGGAAGTAGAGCGATTTCGAGCTGAGTGTCGATCCCTTAGCCCTAAGCAACATGACATGAGAGGTACCTTAGTGACCTGAACAATCTCGGTCACGGCCAAGGTCAGAAACCGGAAGTTGACTATTATCTCGATAACGGTTAGAGAGAGAGAGCGAATTTGAGGTAACTGTCGACCCCTTTGGACTAAACATAAGAAATATCCTGGTGGCATTGACGTTGTCGGTCACGGTCAAATTCAAAAACCGGAAGTTGACTATTATCTCGATAATGGTTAGAGATAGAGATTTCGGGCTTATTTTTCGAACCTTTCGCCTAAACAATGACACATAAGAGGTACTTCGGTGACCTTGACCTTCTCGGTCACTGTTAAGGTAAAAAACTGGAAGTTGACAATTATCTCAAAAAGGGTTATCAGTGTTAGGCTCGTTTGCTTCCCTTTGGGCCCTAAAATGTGACATAATAGATCTCTTGGTGACCTTGATCTTCTCGGTCACGATCAAGTTCAAAAACCGGAAGTTGACTATGACCTCGATAACGATTAGAGAAAGAGCGGTCAAGGTCAAGTACCGTAGTGACCTAAACAATCTCGGTCACGGTCAAGGTCAGAACCCGGAAGTTGACTATTATCTCGATAACGGTTAGAGAGAGAGAGCGATTTTGAGGTAACTGTCGACCCCTTCGGGCTAAGCATAAGAAATATCTTGGTGGCATTGACGTTGTCGGTCACGGTCAAATTCAAAAACCGGAAGTTGACTATTATCTCGTTAACGATTAGAGATAGAGCAATTTTAAGCTAACTGTCGACCCCTTAGGCCTAAAAAACGTTACGAAAGAAGTATTTAGGTGACCTTACCATCTCGGTCACGGTGAAGGTCAAAAACCGGGAGTTGACTATTATTTCGAAACTTGTTCGAGATAGAGCGATTTCGCACTGATTGCCGACCCCTTGCGCCTGAACAACATTATATAAGAGGTACCATGGTGACCTTGACCTTCTCGGTTACAGTCAAGATAAAACAACCAGAAAACCGGAAGTTGACTATTATCTCGATAACGATATTTGTTCGAAAAGGGTCAGAAATAGAGCGATTTCAAGCTAACTGCTGACTCATTAGTCCTAAATATCGTTACATTGGATGTACCTCGGAGACCTTGGCCTTCTCGGTCACGGTTAACGTCAAAAACCGGAAGTTGACTATTTTCTCGAAAACGGTTAGAGATAGCGATTTTGAGCTCATTTTCCACCCTTTGCGCCCAAGTAAAGTTACATCAGAATTCCCTCGGTGATCCTAACCTCCTGGGTCACGGTCAATGTCAAAAATCGGAAATGACTATTATCCCGAAAACGGTTACAGATAGAGCGATTTTGAGCTCATTTTCAACCCTTTGTGCGCAAATAACATTTGATAACAAATGCCTCGGTGATCTTAAAGTTCTTGGTCACGGTCAAGGTCAAAAACCGGAAGTTGACTATTAGCGATTTCGAACTGAGTGTCAATCCCTTAGGCCTAAGCAACGTTACATAAGAGGTATTTTGGTGACCTCGACCATCTCGGTCACGGTCAAGGTCAAAAACCTGAAGTTGACTATTATTTCAAAAAAAAATTAGAGAGATTGTGATTTGGCGCTCATTTTTAGCCCTTTTTTCCCGAATAGTAAGAAATCCCTCGGTGACCTTGATGTTCTCTTTCATTTTCAACGTCTAAAATCGGAAGTTGACATTATCTCGAAAACGATTAGAGATAGAGCGATTTCGAGCTAGCTGTCGACCCATTATCCCTAAACAACGTTACATAATAGGTACCCTAGTGACGACCATCTCGGTCACGGTCAAGGTCAAAAGCCGGAAGTTGGCTATTATTTCAAAAACAGTTAGAGATAGAGCGATTTCGAGCTGATTGACGACGGTTGTGCCTAAACAACATTATACTAGAGGTGCCTCAGTGACCTGGACCATCTTGGTCACGGTCAAGGTCAAAAACCGGAAGTTGACTTTTATCTCGATAACGGTTAGAGTAATTTTAAGCTCAATTTCGACCCTTTGGAAACAAATAACGTTACAAACGAAATGCCTTGGCGACTTTGATGTTCTTTGTCACGGTCAAGGTAAAAAATCGGAAGCTTAATGTCATCTCGGAAAGGGTTAGAGATAGAGCAATTTCGAGCTGATTGTCGAAACGTTGCGCCTAAACAACATTACATAAGGGGTACCTCGGTGACCTTGACCTACACGGTCACGGTTACGGTCAAAAACCGGAAGTTGACTATTTTTTCTGAAACGGTTAGAAATAGAGCGATTTCGAGTTAACTGTCGACCCCTTAGGCTTGCACAACATTACATCATAGGAGCCCTGGTGACCTTGGTCGTCTAGGTAACAATCAATCTCAAAAACCGAAAGTTGACTACTATCTCGTAAACGGTTACAGATAGAGTTTCGAAATCATTTTCGACCCTTTCGCCTAAACAATGTGACATAAGAGGTACTTCGGTGACCTTGAGCTTCTCGGTCACCTTCAAGGTCGAAAACCGAAAGTTGACTAACTGTTCGAAAAGATTTAGAAATAGAGCGATTTCGAGCTGAGTGTCGAACCCTTAGGTTTAAAAAACGCTACATGAGAGGTATCATGGTGACCTCAACCATCTCGGCCACGGTCAAGGTCAAAAACCGAAAGTTGACCATTTTCTTTAGAACGATTAGAAAGACTGGTATTTAGCGCTCAATTTCGGCCTTTTGGGTCCAAATACCGTTACATAAGAAATCCCTCGCTGTCCTTGATGTTCTCGGTCACGGTCAACGTCAAAAATCGAAAGTTGACATTATCTCGAAAACGGTTAAAGATAGAGCGATTTCGAGCTAGCTGTCGACTCATTGGACCTAAACAACGTTACATAACAGGTACCTTAGTGACGACCATCCTGGTCACGGTCAAGGTCAAAAATTTGAAGTTGACTCTTATTTCGAAAAAGGTTAGAGATTTTGAGTTCATTTTCGACCCTTTGCACCCAAATAACGTTACATAAGATATGCTTTGGTGAACTCGCTTTTCTCGGTCACGGTCAAGGTCAAACATAGACATCAGAGATGCAAAGCCCTCAGCAAGCCGGAACGTTCGAAACAAGGAAAATAGTAGGTTTCAGGCCGGTCACAGGCTCATTTCAATCCTTAACTCCGAAAAGAAAAAAGGATGGCAGTGCTTTAAGATGAAGAAAAAAACAAAAAACATTTACCATAAAAAAGTTCAGCTGAGCCACTTTTTTTGGTGAGATATGGCTGATAAGCAATACGGAGTCACATGTTAAGCAAACTTGCAAATATTACAAATAAGAAAATGTACAAGTTTAGCTGAGCCACTGTCCTTGGTCGGATATGGCTTATAAACAACAGGGATCTTTACCGCTCCATATAGTAGCTAAATCCAAAACATCTTAGTAATTGGTAAAGAAAGATAAGCAAACTCGATAATGGTACAAAAAAGAAAATTTCCAAGTCCAGCTGAACCACTGTCCTTGGTCAGATATAGCTCATAAACAATACGAATCTTTGTCCGTCTATACAATAGCTATGTATAAAATATCTTAATAATTGGTAAAGAATTGTAGGCTAGAAATTGTTCACAAGCCACATGATAAGCAAACATGATAATGGTACAAATAAGAAAATTTCCAAGTCCAGCTGAGCCACTCTCCTTAGTCAGATATGGCTCATAAATAAAAGAGATCTTTATCAGTCCATAGACTAGCCATATCTAAAATATCCTAATAATTGGTAATGAATTGTAGGCTAGAGAGTGTTCCCTGCAACATGATAATCAAACATGATAATGGTACAAATAAGAAAATTTTCAAGTCCAGCTGAGCCACTGTACTTGGTCAGATATGACTCATAAATAACAGGGATCTTTTTCAATCTATACACTAGCTATATCTGTAATATTGTATTAATTGGTATAGAATTGTAGAAAAGAGAGTGTTCACAAACCACATAATAGGCAAACAAGATAATGGCACAAAAAGGAAAATTTCCAAGTCCAGCTGAGCCTCTGTCGTTGGTCAGATAAAGCTCTTAAACAGAAGAAATTTTTATCCATCTATACACTAGCTATATATAAAATATCTTAATAATTGGTAAAGAATTGTAGGTTAGAGAGTGTTCACAAGCCACATGATAAACAAACATGATAATGGCACAAATAAGAAATTTTCCAAGTTCAGGTGAGCCAGTGTCCTTGGTCATATATGACTCATAAACAAAAGAAACCTTTATCGGTCTATTCACTAGCCATATCTAAAACACCTTAATAATTGGTAAAAAATTGTAGGCTAAAGAGTGTTTACAAGCCACATGATAAGCAAACATGGTAATGGTACAAATTAGAAAATTTCCAAGTCCAGGTGAGCAGCTATCTTTGGTCAGATATAGCTCATAAACAATACGAATCTTTGTCCGTCTATACAATAGCTATGTCTAAAATATCTTAATAATTCGTAAAGAATTGTAGGCTAGAGAGTGTTCACAAGCCACATGATAAGCAAACATGATAATGGTACAAAAAGAAAATTTCCAAGTCCAGGTGAGCCACTCTCCTTGGTCAGATTTGACTCATAAACAACAGAGATCTTTTTCAATCTATACATTAGCTATATCTAAAATATCGTAATAATTGGTAAAGAATTGTAGGCTAGAGAGTGTTCACAAGCCACATGATAAGCACACATGATAATGGTACAAAAAAGAAAATTTTCAAGTCCATGTGAGCCACTCTCCTTTTCAGATTTGACTTATAAACAACAGGGTTCTTTTTCAATCTATACACTAGCCATATCTAAAATATCGTAATAATTGGTAAAGAATTGTAGGCTAGAGAGTGTTTACAAGCCACATGATAAGCAAACATGGTAATGGTACAAATAAGAAAATTTTCAAGTCCAGTTGCGCCACTATCCTTCGTCAGATATGGCTCATTAACAATAGAGATCTTTACCAGTCTATTCACTAGCTATATCTAAAATATTCTAATAATTCGTAAAGAATTGTAGGCTAAAGAGTGTTCACAAGTCACATGATAAGCAAACATGATAATGGTACAAATAAGAAAATTTCCAAGTCCAGGTGAGCCACTCTCCTTGGTTAGATATAGTTCATAAACAAAAGTAATCCTTATCAGTCTATACACTAGGTATATCTAAAATATCTTAATAATTTGTAAAGAATTCTAGCCTAGAGAGTATTCACAAGCCACATGATAAGCAAACATGATAATGGTACAAATAAGAAAATTTCCAAGTCCAGGTGAGCCACTCTCCTTTCTCAGATATGGCTCATAAGAAACACTTATGTTCACTTTGAACACTTTTTTCTACTTCATGTGTCTAAGTATTTTTTGAAATTTCAAAAGTTTGCTAAAAATTTAAAATTCAAAAAGTCAACTAAAAATAACAAATAATACAACATCACTAGGGGATGTTTTCTTCCAAACATCAATTAAATCCGGCAAAAAATACAACAGGGTCCGATGGTTATCCACTAATATACACTAATTCCGATATTTTATCCTGGTGACACCAAGACTGGGATCTCGAACCTGTTTCGCTAGGGTTTTGTCCAGTTTTCACAGTTTTTTTGTTCTCAATCTTCCAACTTAACTGTATATTTATGTCCTTTTATGTCATCAGAAGAGGTTTCTCATTTTGATACTTCTTTTTTAAACAATCAATATGCATGGGCTCTTGACCTAAGCCGGTCAATGATGCGCAACATAGCAGCCTGCGAAATTGAGCTTATTATATATACATTTTATATTTCAGTGGAACTGTGGTTTAAAACTGACAAATTTGTCTCACAGTTGGCTTCCTGGCGTTAAACAAATTCGTGGCTTAGTCAATCGTGGTTTCTCAGTCAGGAAATTACCCGTGCTTGAAGTTGTTCTTTTTAAGATACAAGCAGGAGTAAAAGCGAAGTTCATCTTTAAATGGGATTTTCCTTATTTACGGTAATCGACGCATAAATAATAAATTGAACTTTTCTATATATGTAGGCTAACAACGTAAAAAAAAACTTTGCCAACATTGCTTCATTAGGTGACACCGGAAATACCGAGTTTGAAGACCGAGTGACAACACATTACACACATTATTCTTTTTCTTATCTCAGTATCCCTCCGCCTGAGCGGATTTGCAATGGGGATGAAATAAGACAGGTGTAAAAAAGAGTTGGAGTATTTAAACCGTTGCTTTATTGCGTTTCGCGAAATAAAACAAATGCCAACATTATCTTCACCAACAGACGAGAATAAAACGGGTATAGGGTAAAACTCCCTAGACTCGCCACGAGTGGAAAACTTCTTTTACAATGAACTACACTTCTATTGATATATGTATTGAACGAGTAAATAAAACGCATCGAAGTGCCGTTGAGATTTTTAATGACTATTAAAAAATAATGCTTCTATTCACTTCTCTATGCCGACCGACGGCTCGAACGTAAAGAGCTGGGCAGCAGCCATATAACTTTTCTCGAAAATAAAATGCCACAGACAAAGTGTTCTTGAGTAGTAGTTGCCTTGGGACTGCTTTCGACCTCTGTTCTTTGACTGTATTTCCACCTCTGTTATCGGGAACTGCATGAAGCTCCGCCATCTCTTGTTTAAAATGACTCATATCTGACTCTTGTTGTAACAGACAGAGAACAGGGACAGAAATGTGTTGACCACCAGAATAAAGTCCTGTTAATTTACTTTGAGAAAATTTAATTCAGTGAAGATATTTCGAGAAGATCAACAGCCTGTACGCATAATGGAGTTTAGAGACACATTTTGTTAGGCATTTAATGACTTGGCTACATGTCTCACTTGATGGACCTTTATTTTACATTTGGATCTTCATGAGCTTCATCATACGCCTCTAAGATCACAAGTTTAATATGATTAGAAACAGTTTGCTTAGAAATTTCACTGGTAACGCTAGGTCGGTGTCTCTTGGCCGGTGAGAAGTGATGGAGTGACTGCGAAATGGCTCTCTGTCCTCTATGTTGCCTCTTGAATAGGCAATGCAGCAAGAACTCGTCCCTTCTTTACTGCACCGTGGAGATGAGTTGATTTGCTGCTGTCTTAGCTGATCCAGGGTAGCCACTGATACGCATTCCAACAGTGTCAGGCTCACTGGATCCGCTGTTTTTCTGCGGCAAAGCGTCCTTAAATGCTTTCAATGCGTGGTCCTGCACTGAAGGTTTATTGAGGAATATCAGAGTAAGGAACATCCACAGCGTCCTCTTGTAGCACTGTTCCAAATATTGTCTGCTACCCTGTATGGCACTGATCTGACCCCTAGTGGGTGCAGTTGAGCCAAAACCTTGCCCTCAACTAACTCGTTTTATCTTGCCGCCACTACTTTGGCGACTCGGACACTGGCGGTTAAATCCAAGAACGCATCTAGTTCTCGTGCCCCGTGTCTCTCCAGATGTCACTCAAATAGGCGGCTCTTCCTTATTGCCTGTCTGTACCCCACCAGATCTGATTACTTTAGTGACGTCTCTGAACCGAATGTCCTCTGGCAATATCCAGATAGATTCTGTTGCCGACGATGGTAAGGTGAGAGGAGATGCGGACTGAAGGTCTGCCTACCGATGCCGGGTCAATCCAGTATTACTTGCCGTTCTTCGGGGAGGGCACTTCATCCACTTCCGCTACCCCCTACTGAAACTCATCCTCGGAGTTGACTCTCTTCCAGATGATGCTGAACGCAAAGACTACCGGTATTTCTCCTCGTTTGTCTTCTAGTCGTCTTCGCCCAAGAATATTCTCTCTGTGCCTCTAAACGTGACCAGGAGAGGCCAACTGGCTCTTGACTGTTTTTTGTGTCTCTAGGCTGCAGCACCGAGACGTGATCTGACAGGAGGAGGCCATCTTAATCCTCATGACAGGCCGGACTATTTCTAAATTGTGCTGCCGATGACGAACCCCCCCCCCCCCCACAGTGGATCTTTGCGTCTTCCTAGGGTGATTGCATAGTGTGATGCCAGCTGGGCTGCATTTGCTCTTATTTCTTCCAACTGCTGTACCCGGGATGGCTTCAAGGCAGTCACCTGGCTTGATCTGGATATTGAGAAGGGAGGCTCGCAGTGCCTCTAAATGTTGTGATAACGGGATGCCCAAATCTTCTATGCTATCACTGCCAAATTGTTCGGGCTCACATTCATGACACTCATAGAATTCTCTTATGCTGTAGTACTTCTTTCACAGCTTCGGGGAAATAATGACTGAGGTGGAGCCACGCTTCTCTCAATGCCTCCTCGTCCGTGTCCAGTTCTGCTACCATTTGCGACAAATCTGAGTGATTTCCGGCTTTTGCCTTACTTGTCTCCGGCTTGTTGGCTGTCTTCTAAAGCAAAGACCGGCAAAGATTCAGCGAGGGGCACAGAGTTTGGCGCCTTTGTTTCCGTCAGGGCTTTCTCTGGGCTACGTTCTTCACGCAGCTTCTTCGGGCACTGGTTCTTGAAACCTTCCACTGTACATGGGAGAGGTGCTCACACACCATACAGGTGTTGTGTTCTTTCAATAATACCGGGACTTCAGTAATTATCACAGAGGGAGTGGGGATTGCTTGCGGGCGACGGATGACCATATGTCGCCTTGTGCAGAAATTCTTTCTGCTTCCGCCATGTCTACAATAAAAAATTGGACAACAACACAGTCACACTATTCCTATTCCAAAATTATCCCTAAATAATACAACCTCATCTCCTATCCACGTCTACACAGGAGGGGTTGGGGAGGCACAACCCAACAAGGGGTATAGCCAGGTGGTTATACCTTTGTGGGAAGAGCCACAAGGCACAACCCACTTTGGTATATCCATATTCGCTAACTCTGGCAGGGAAGTGGGTACAGCCACTTGGCTCTTCCCTTCCTTCCCTTCCGCACTCTGATTCCTCTAACCATGTAGGTAGAACCACTTGTTAATTCAGACGCAGCAGCCCCCCCGTAAGCCAATTTCGCTAGGATTACGTGGAGCAGTGTAGAAGAGGCAATGACAGAACTTATCAACGCCACCGCCTTCCAGCACCCAATCCAACATCCAATCCGACACTAAGCACCCAACAGATGGTCTGATTGACACAGCTCACTGGTTCTTAAGGCAAAGATGAATCTGCTTACAGGTGGAGAAAAAAACCGAGAAATATTTTTCGGTATGAAACACAGATATTGCTTACTCGTGGCCAACACTATGATTCCTAGTGCTAAGTAGCTTTGGCATTCAAAACACCTCACGCGTTCTCTCATAACAGCAGCAACGATAAAAATAAGCATAATAGTAAGTATAAAACCATATAAGCACCCATTATCATGAAAACCGGGTGGAAAATCTTCTTTTCCAAAAAATGCGTCTTTACTGTTCAGCGCATATAAAATGTGGATAATATGTTATAGCTCGGTTTTCGGTTTCATCTAAAAAGGCAACGTGGGCAACGTTTATTCACTTTGCGCGCCTACACGTATATATAAAAGTTCTATTCATAAATTATGTATCGATTAACGTACATAAATAAAGAGAAATCCCATCTAAAGGTGGAGATACGAAAACGTTAGAATTTGTGAAATAAAACCGCTTTTCTCACCAGTGTCCCCTAACCCTTCCCTCTTAATGCAACCGAGCTGTACTAGACCCCGTACTACGGCTTTTACCCACAGCTAAAGTGTGCAGTTGAATCTTACCTACAAATGGACATGTCACACTGAGCAATTACAGAAGCGAATTGCGCATTTACTGTTTAGCAATAGCACATAAAAGAACTCCAGGAAAAATACTTCATTTCTAGGGGGGGGGTCAGATGCGGTCTGCCAGAGGTGCCAGTTTAGTTGAAAGGCCGGGTGGAGGGGGGTTAACATTCTATCAGCCCTCTGCGTTTTGCACAAGAGTGTGTCAAATCAAAAATACTTCTTAGTTTAAATGTGCACAATGTTTGCATCTCAAAGCCTTTTCCCTGATGCTGAGTACAAGTAGAAATGTACTTCATGTATAGGTGAGATTCATCTATGCACTCCAATTATAAGTAAAAGCTGCAGCACTTACGTGGATAATTTGCACAGCTCTACTTTATTGCGACATATAAGTGGTTCGTTTGTGGGGGAAGGGTGTGAAAAAGTAGCGTAGGGTGTTGTTAAATAATAAAAATAGGACTCAAATATCAATAAAAACACGTACATCGATTCAGTCAACTTTTATCCTTGCAGATTAAGAAAAGCTTTGCTAAAACGCAGCACGAAATAGAAAAAAGTACTAAAACAATCGTATCTATACAATCATGCTTTCTACTTAGCAACAGACAAGAATACTATGAATGGGGATAAAAATCCGGGATCAACATTATCCTGCCTTATCAAATTCGTGCATTGCTTATCAAGACTTATCAACAAAAAAGCAAGCCAGTTTGTTGTTCACCAGGGCTTACACGAATAACAGTGACTTGAACCTGCTGGTTCCAACGCTTGACGTCAATACATGATACTTAAGAGTAAATCTGAACTTCAAGAACAAGAACTTTTAACAAATGCCAGTATTTAAAATTATAAGAGACGAGTTCCTTCGATGTTGACCGGTTTGTTACAAGGTACTTGAATGCAGTCATTTGAGTAGATACGTTATGAGGGGTTGAGCTTTTCCTTTCACTTTGATAGGACCACGGCACAGAGCCGAGTACCCGCACCGCTCCAGGATCTTTGCTGTCTCTTCCCGGCACTGAAAAAACAAGTAGATATTTGTGATGCTAGAATGGCTAAATATTTCAAAATGTTGGCAAACAATTACGCTTTGAGTTGCTGATTTTAAGTTCATCCAAGACATTTATAAATACTAAGATAAACCATTATCTATTGTCAGTTTCTTCAACTAGTACCGTCATTTCCAGTTGGAAACTGCCTAAAGTCCCTTCACTTTGTTTTCCCCTTAAAAAATTACATTTGGATGGTTTCCAGATAACTCCTCCTAAAGCATTTGACGCGCAAAGATAGCATTTGGTCAATGCATAGGTGATGATAAGACCTCACGGAATCGGAAATTTGTTCCCTTGATCTTCAGTTTCAAAGTCAAATTAAAGTCAATGGATTTTTTTACCTCAAATTGTTTTCTAGACAACTCCTAGATAGTTTGGCGTGTTTTTGGCTCACTTATAGTGGATAATAAGATCTCGCTGGATTCGCAATATTTTTTATCTTGGCATTCAAGGTAAAGGTAAACGAGCAACTGTTTATCAGAAAGATGGCTAGAAATAAGGCATAAAGCATTATTCGAACACGTATACGGTTTGAGCAGAGAGTAACCTAGCAACATAAATTTTGACCCCGATTGTCAACTTCCGGTTTTCTTTGGACGAGATCTTTGGACGAGAAAGTCAAAGTCATCGGGGTACCTCTTATGCACCTCTTTTAGGCTACAGGAATCGAAAATGACCCCAAAATAGTAAAACATAGACCGCATTCCACTAGTGAATCAAGAACATGGATACCCATCCCCAAACGGGTGTAATATACTGAGGAACAAAAGAAAGTAAACGACTGAAAATAAGTTTTTGCTTGAACTATATGCTATAACTATAGCTTTCTGTATGTTCTATAGCTTGCTTTTCTATGTGTTTATTGGGCTTTTACCATCTAGGATATTTATCAATCTGAGTAGTTATTCTTTAGTCATTTAAACAGTTTATAATCCCACATGTCTATTCAAAGCTTAGTTGCACTAAGCGATCACTTTAAAACACGTGGGAATTAAGATGCCGCGGCTCGTACAAAATTGTCGCGCCCAAACAGTCGCCATGTTAGAATCGGCATGTTAGAGATTTCGATGCGCGATGTTTCCAGACGTTTTGGCTGTTGCAAAAGCACTGTGTACAAACTGAAAAGGTGGTATCTGGATACAGGGAGCACGATGGATACACCCAGAAGCGGTCACCCGCGTGCTACGACGCAGCTGCAGGGACGTCGTAATCGCTTAATTCACCGTGGTGATCGCGATATATATAAGCCCGTTTTTATAACCCGCTTATTAAGGTTGCTAAGTACACGTTATCAAACATCAACAACTAATTTTGCTTAAAGTTGCAAAAACCAAAATTACTTTAAAATGAATTTTTATAAACTTTAATATTTTAAATATTTTTAATGTTTCAATATAAAGGTTTTTTTTATATTGTTTTAAGATCAAGCAAAGATCTAGCAGTTTGCCCTTTTGTCGGTAACATATTCCATTCACGAGGTCCTGCAACAGAAAACAACGATCACCATATTTCAAATTATTTCTCCTGACAATCAGGACAGGCGTACTTTTTGATCGCAAGGAGCGAGCAGGCCTATGAAATTTCAACAAATCCGACATGTATGATAGAGCACGATCTGTACACAAGCACACACATTGAACATTATCCTTTCTTTGCCTGATAGCCAGGGAAGATACTCGCAGGCTTGGCTTACACTACTATCCGATGGCATTAGCGTTCATGGTGGACTGAAGTTGTTGAATCAATTAGTTCGGTAATCCATTATAGACGGCATTACAATAGTCTATCCGACTTATTATCAGCGCATGGACTAACATTTTCGGGACGTATTCCGTTAAAAACCGACGTACACTTTTTATCCAGTTCAAGCAATAGAAACACTTTTTACGAACATTGTTCACTTAATTTTCAAGTGTAACTGCGGAGACCATAACAAATCCAAGATTACAGTCTATTTCAGAATGTGGAAGAATATCGGTCTCCAGATTAATCGAATCACAGCACCGAAGGTGTTTATAGTGTCTACTGACTAAAATAAAAAATCTCTGTGTGGTCTCAATGTAACTTTAATATGTTTCTAAAAAGGAAATCTGCAGTGGCTTTTATTCCATTTTCTAACTGGAGTTTAGTTAGAGATTGATTTGCAGCAGACTGGGGACAAAACGATTTCCATAGCTATGATAGAGCAACATTGTACAAAAGAGTAGGAGGGACAGTTTTATACTTCTTACTTCCGTTCTACACATGTAGTGCATAAGAAGTACTTAGAGGTTCGCAAGAAGTACATAGCACTGCACATGAAATATATAGGAAATTTATTACTTTTGGCTATAAATTTCATAGGTAATATATATATATATATATATATATATATATATATATATATATATATATATATATATATATATATATATATATATATATATATATATGAGACGAGTACTGACGTGGATGTTGTCCATGACGCCCGTGGTCTCCATGCGTGACGCTACGTTGACGGTGTCGCCCCATATGTCGTACTGGGGCTTCTGAGAACCAATCACACCAGCTATGGCCGGCCCGTGATTTACACCTACAGCAAAACACAATAATATGGATGAATGCTTACAGTAGTCAGTGTGAGCACAAAAAGTTTTACTTTTCAAGAGTTTCCGATTTATTTTGCATCAAAGCACTAATTTCTACAGAGCGTTATTGACATTAGGTCCAGCGTTATGAACTAACATATTTGCTACAAGTACCTCTGAAAAACATATCATAGTCTAAAATTATGTGAAGAAACAACAGAAAAAATGGTTATTTATAATTTGCGGAAGTAAATGCAGTTTTGTATAGAGGTGACTCCCAATATAAAACTTTATATTTAAACTTTAACAAAATCTCACTGTAACTAAATTCGTCATTGCTTTCGCAAGTATTTGCTCAACTTAATTAAAAGCCAGTATCAAATAACACTCTAAAATTATTTTATCTTTGTCAGGGAAGGCCATCTACTTATGTCGAACGGAATCGTTCTAATTTTTTAAATTTTCAGTAACTGATAGCGACAAAATATTTCAAAAATAGAAAAGATGCGGAAGGACAGTTTTGAAAACCACTTCTGACTTTGACTTTGAATCGAGGGTAAACTGAGCGTTACGATTTCATCAGTGAAGAACGTTGAAGCTGTGTTAATAATGTTTGCTAAGAACTTGAAACTTCGCTTTGAAGTAAATAACTAGTTTGTGAGAAAGAGAATTGATATTATCCTAAATAATCAAGCCGTGATGAACGATCATTTTGAACTTGAGTCGACTCATGAAGCATCAGACAAAACATGTCTGCATGACTTTATACAGCAAGACCTTTTGGACAAACATCGTGAAGTTTGTGGGAAGCATGGAGCACAGCGATTGCCATTTCCATAGGATACAATCACTCGATTCGTGGGCAATGCAAAACAACCAAAGGCATTCTTTGTTGTTTATGCTGACTTTGAATGCTATACAGAGAATTGTGACACACAGGACAAGTACCAACATCACAAGGCTAACAGTTTTGCCTATGTTGTCGTCAGCGAATATGAGAAACGTGATCATGTGCTTTACCGTGGAGACAATGCTGTCCACAAATTTCTAAGTATATGTTTGATAAACTTGATCACATTGTGCATCGACTGAGCTGCGAAAACCAATAGAAATGACTGTTGAGGATAAAAAACAGTTTGCTCAAGTTATTCATTGCTATATTTTTAATAAGTTAATGGAAGTGGATCGAGTGCGAGATCATGATCACATCAGTGAAAAATACCGCGGAGCTGCCCATAGTAAATGCAATCTATAGTTTTGCTTAAGAAAGGATCAGCAAGAAAAGTGGGATTCATACATCATCCCTGTCCTATTTCACAACTATGAGGATGTGACAATCATCTTCTTATGGAGAGTATAGAAAAACTGAAGCCATTGAAATGATCGCTAAGGATAACAAAGAGTTTTCTCAAGCTATTCATTGTTATATTTGCCATTTTATATTAGATGGGAGCGGATCGAGTGCGAGATCATGATCATATCAGTGGAAAATACCGTACAGCCGCCAATAGTGAATACAACCTACAGTTTTACTTAAGAATGGATCAGAAAGGAAAGTGGAATTCATAGAGAGTATAGGAAAATTAAACACCTGGAGATGTCAGTCATTCCCAGCACTGTGGAAAAGTACATTGCGATAACCATGGGCAATCTGAAATTCATCGACTCCTACTAATTCATATGAGCATCCTTGCAAAAATTAGCAGCAAACCTAGCGGGTGAATGCAAAGGTAAGTTTTATAATATGACTGCTCATGTGTACGACAGTCAGCAAAAAGGTTACTTTTGAGAAGTCGAGTATGTCGCTATGATTATGTTGATCAACCGTCCATGTTTTCAGAAACCAACTTCCACCTTGGAACCTGCTCATTACTATACAACAGCAGGTTTGGCATGGGACGCTATGTTAAAAAATAATTTGGTGAGCAAGGTGTGCTAGGAGGTATTTCATTACACATAAGTATGCAAAAGCCAAAGATCCCTACAGTCCAAACTTTGATATGCCTAAGTGGACAAACTACATCATGTACTTTGACGTCAATAATCTACATGGGTGGAGTTTTTCACAGAGTTTGCCAGAATGTGGATTTACAGGGGTGGAAGATCCAGAATCTCTGGACAACATGAAAGTGAGTGAAGATGCTGAGACAGGATATAATTTAGAGGTAGATCTCGCATACCCGAGTGAAAAAAATAATCAGCATAGTGACTATCCAGTGGCAACTGAAAAGAAAATTGCTCGAATCAGTAAATTGTCCGAATACAGTTAGAACCTGAGAAAGCAGTTGGGATTGAATGTAACCCTACGGAAAAGTTGATTCCCAATCTCAGAGACAAGGAAACGTATGTGGTAATTATCGACTTTTGTAGCAATTCGTACATCTTGGATTGAAATTGACAAAGGTACCTCTAGCCAGTATGTTTCAGCACAGTAAATGGCTAGCTCAATACATAGATGTCAACACAGAGAAGAGAAAAGTGACAAAAATCCATTTGAAAAAGACTTTTACAAATTGATAAGCAATGCCGTATTTGGCAAAGCCATAGAAAATATGAGGAAATGAACCAATGTAGAATTGGATCACAATGAGAAACGTTTCAAAAATTTGGTGACCAACGTTTCACAAATTTTACATTTTCAATGAGGATGGGAACGCAGTACATTGTTTGAAAGCAGACATGTCATTGAACAAACCCATTCAGATTCAAAACTTTTGTTCAGTGACACAAACAGTTTGTGCTATGACATACCAGCCAGAGACATTTACAAAGATATGCAACAGCCATCTTTTGGATTCAAGTGATTATCCAAAAGACCATTTTCTGCCTCCACTGTGAACAAGAAAGTGTTGGAAGAAATGAAAGCTGAAACTGTTGGAGTACCAATTGAGGAGTTTGTAGGGCTTCGACCGAAGATGTACAGTTTTCTGTATGCTGGAAAAGAGAAACGCGTACTGCTCAGGGCATTACGCGGGTTTGCCAGGAAAGTAGACATGTGCCGTGTTAAACATCATATGAAGAAATATGCATCAAATTCTGCATCAAGCTGTTGAAGAGTGAACAGCAACTAACATTTATGACAATGCCTACAGCAAAATCAGAGACAACACCTACCGCAGAGTCTGAGACAATGCCCGCAGCAAAGTTTAAGATAAAGCTCATGTCAAAGTCTGAGATGAAGCCTATGACAAAGTCTGTGGCAAAGCCCCATCCACTGCAACAGCAAAGCAACAGCGCCAAAGGCAACCACAGTTAGGAAAGATGAAAAGAGTTCAGTGCCCGCTCACAGCTACCATACCACCGTGTAAAAAGCGAAAAATGGAACTTAAAGCAGAGCCTAAAGCAGAACTTATCTAACCCAAACCCAAACGAGCATCTAAGTATAAAGCAGAGCGAGGACCTGAGCTTAAAGCTGCTGCCACTGATGTAAAATATGAGCGTAAAGTTACCATTGCAAAATCCATAAAGAAGATGATTTACCTATTATGATACCCATTAATGGAGAAAATATATTAAATTGGTGAAATACCAACAGCAAATGATGGTTAACATTCGTGAATATATCACGGATCATGCTTCTGGGAGGTTATATCCATGCAAGAAGGGAATTTCGTTATCATTGAAAGAATGGGAAATGTTGAAGAAGCACATTGCGTTAGTGGAACACGTACTTCAGCAGATTGGTGTGTACAAATCTGTGTCATTCAGCAAAAAAAGTAAACATTTGTCATTATGAACTCAAACGTGCAACTATATCTGGATTACTTGGGTGAACTGACGATTTGTTATTGTTGAACGTTCATTATGCTATCTCCTGAAGATCGAGCCTTGGTTAAAGATTATTTTGAATTGTTATCAATACCATTATTTCATCTACAAGTGTCAGAAGATCTCACTGTGAAAGTCATTGAACGCGACGGTGAACGCTGTATACAGTTTCAACAGTATGACGAGCTTACCGAACGCTACGAGTTCATCACGCTCAGTGCAGGACTTTGGAGCCAAGGTTTTGATGCTTGGCAAGAACTTGAAACTTAGCTTTGAACCAAATGGACATGTGCAATTGTTGCGTGACTTTGTGCCTGATATGTGGACCCGTGTGGCCAGCATGGCGACCAGTATGACTTTGTGTCAATAATATTGAAATGGTATTATCACATCATGTAGATGTAAAAATGATTGGATATAATAAATGCTATGTCAGTTTTCATAGCATTTACAAACGGGGTGATAACATTTATGACACTCATGCCAATTTATGTTGCTGTGAATGGGCTAATATATTCCATGCACTAGCATAACATGCATCTGAAATATTTTTTGTTCTCAATAAATAATTGTAATTTTTCTCAATCTCAATAATTGTAAATATTTTGAGCTGTTAAACTGTTGTTGAATCAATTGCAAATTTTTGTGATTGATACGCCAAATAAAAAAAACACACATATGTGATTTTTTAAAAGCTTTTTTAATTTTTTCTAAAATAATACTTAACTATAATACATAAAAATATATGATATATGATACATAGTTACTAGTGAGTTACTAGCCAGTTACCCTAGTAGCCTCAGTGGCTCATTAGAATGATATGACACTAGTATGACATCACGGCAGTATGCATTTTTACATTTTACAATTCGAGCAGCTTATGAAACACTGCTTTTTCGTGCTGACACAAAGCTTCACTTCACTTGAAGGATGAAGTATTCCATATTTGGCAAGTTTACAGGCATATATGTTTGATAATGCATCTTTTGTAATTGAAATGCAAGAAACATTTAAAACAAATTTCTTTGCTTACTGTCTCAATTTAGGCCGCATCTATACTTCTAAAATAACCCATCACATTAGAGTACACGTCTTCTATTCCAGTTTGATAATACTCTTCAATAAACTTGTTGCGTAATTCAATTCTGTTAAGGTTGTGGTGCGCGAAGTCTCAAGAAAACATCTAAATACCAAAGCTGTTCTTCCTCAGATCCAAAGCGAGTGGGTTCAGTAAGCATAAAGTCTACATAAAAACGCTTGAAAATAACAACCATGTTCAAAATACAAAACAGTGATTTACAAAAATGAGTCTTTACTGCTTAGTCTCTACAGAATATATGATTATGTACCTTATCTAGGAGTTCTTTTATAGTGTCACTCTTCTCAATACATCAGCCGTTCCTCTACATGCATGTCGCCAATCTTTAAAGCTTCACAATTGCCGCAAAAGTTTTGAAGCACATAATGTGCAGGCAGATCTATGGCAGTGGCAATTATCATCTTCTATTTATCCTCCAAGTCCAAGTTGTTCTGTGCATTTACATTAAATAACACCACCTCAGTCAGTTGTTCCCTGGTCAGATTGGTTGTTTTCATCTGTTTATCCTCAGTTAACTGGACTGCTGTCATCCAACCACAGCATTCCGTACACGCCTCATCAATCAAATGAATGGACGTTGATGATGATGCTGACCTGTCAAATAACACACTGTTTATTTGTGGTATTACCTCCAGCAACGTTGCCCATTCTTCATCATTGAAGCTGATGTCTTTCCCTCCAAAGTGAGACTAGCACAAAGCTGGCCTAGCGCATGCCGTTGTACGTAACCACTTCTAAGCGCTTTAGTTTGTTAAGTACAGTTTAAAGTCACTGTTGCACAGCTTCTCCCTTCAGATTGTCATTCACTATCTTCCAGAGGGAAACAGATAATCCAATCCATTTTCCATTTCGTTTGATTGTGGTGAATCGATCAAATTGTCCATCTTCAGTCTTCACCGTTAAGATAGCACTCATTTTGAAATGATTCTATATTTTTGTCCTTCCATTACAGTAGCAAAGACAAAGTCTTGCTTAAACACTATGTTAAAAAAGTGGTTGAAATCGGGTCAATAGTTATGAAGTTATGCGCTGTTGAAGTTGACATGTCTGCCCTGTATACGATTTAGCCTTTGGGGTTTGGGGAGTCTAGAAATGAAAAATGATCAAAATGGTTTGAAACGTAAAACTATGCAACAATCTTATTTTCACCCCTAGAAGGGGGGGGGGTGAGGTGGGAATCTAGAGGTGAAAAATGAGCAGAATGATCTGAAATGCAAAACTGCGCAGTGGTCTGAATTTTGCCCCTAGGGGGTCTAGAAATGAAACTTGATATGAGAATGATTTGAAACCTAAAACTGTGCCAAAAGCTGATTTTTGCCCGTGGGAGGGAGAGGTTCGGTTAATTGAAAATATGTTAAATGAATGAGGGATAAAAAATAAATTCGGGGGAAGGGGGTCGGTCAACTGAACATGTTCAATCTTGGGAATGTCGGAAAGATCAATCGTGGGAATGTGGGAATGAGTGACAGTGCTATAGAACTGTTTCCCTACATAGGTGCGGCCCTACGGTTTCACTCTCCGTATACAGCTCACAGCGATGGACGCGACAAAAAACGTTTCTGAACGATGAATTTCGCAAGAAACATCAGTTAATTTCCCCGGAATAAAGTCTTTTTAAGACTCATCCTTGGGGAGTATGAACATTGTTCAAGATTTCACACCGCAGGACATGGATAGGTTTGCAGCCTAAACGTTCGGATGCAGCATCGGTAGTGGAAGCTGCAACCGAAGAGCAGCACACAAAGAAACCAAGACCTCTGCCATCATTTCCAGAGGAAACAGATGCGACACTGTCAAAGCCGGAGGATTTTCGAAATCTACAAGATCGTCGAAAGCAGTCACAAAGATGGCGGTAGGATTCTTCAAAACTCATCCAACAGCCGACATGACAGCCACAGTGACAGCGGCAGAAGAACCCGAATCTCCAGCTCTACAATGTCCTTTTTGTAAACTCTAGCTTTTCACAGAGCAAGACAAAAGGGCACATCTGGATATATGTTTAGTGGAGCTGCAGCTAATAAAAGTGATCTGCCCCTGTGGCAAGAGGTTTCAAACAACGCGCACCGCTGCCCACCACCATTATAAACAATGTAAACACGCTAGCCATCTATCGTTAATATAATGGCGGTGTGGTAGGAACTAAAATGACCGGTCCTTTTAAGGACCGTCAACTCGTATGAATCAAGCGCAAAATCTTGTCGTTGTTGTTGTTGTTGTTGTATAATTGATGATGTATGGCTGCTGATGTATGGGTTATGAAATAAAAATATGTTGACGTTGAGTGATAATAGGAGTTCTCTGTCATTTATACCAGACGTGTCCAGAAATGTCCTGCATGCATGTTTACCAATGTTGTCCAGAAACGCTGTCCAAAAATGTCCTTCCCCATCTGATGTTGTGGTCAGGATTTCAAGATTAATTATTTCAAACAATAAAGTAGCTGACAGACAAAATAAAGCTCTTAGCGCCATCTAGCGACCGAAATGCACATTGCATTGACTATCGCTGAGTTTGAGTCCATGTTTATACAGTATAAATAATTACTAAACCCGTCTAGATCGAAAAATTCTTTTCAAAGACAAATAGGGCTGTGTCCAAAAATGGTCTGTATTGATATTTTGTTCCTAGAAGGGCCTGTTGATATATTGTCCATTATAATCATATTACACTGTTTTCACCATTTATCCATTGAGTCAATGGGATTTTGTCAAAAAAATTGCATAATTCTCTTACTGATACGGTGACATATATTTTTTTATTTACTTAAAACATGAGGCAATTGTGATTATGTGTGAATTTTGCATTTTGATTGAAATTTCTTGGTTTTCCAAATGGTTTCTATCGTAAAAGTACGCGACTTTTCAGTGTCTTTATTTCTCTTATAACATCGGTGACTCTCCCCCTTTTTCTTTTCAATTTTTGAATGTATACCCTCAAAGCGTTAAACTGTGAAAGTATGAAGGAAATGTCAATTGTAGGTGAGATACCCGCATTTCCCTTTAACCATACTTAGCTGTGGATCCAACATATGTACTTCCCAGTCACGTCATGTGTAAAAACCAAGCGTTTGTAGCTTTTGAAATATTTTCATGCAAAAATCTGTGCAAGAAATTAAGACTGCAAAAACTGCTTTACAATTGTGACCTTCTATCAGTTTCTTTCTTGTTTCATTCTAGAAATGATAATTTTCGGGCATGGCTTTTTATATTTGGTGGAAGATAACGGAACCATTCTAAATTCGTTTTTTGCGACATCTTCTGGTGAAAACTAGAAGTCGTATGTTTTTTGCGACCAGTACTCCAGCATTAATCAATTAATTACAATGGTGAATGGCTTTTAAGTATGTCACTTTTTTAGCCATACAGTCACGCTTAATCTTTGGATGTCATGTTCATTGGTGTGGGTTTCCATGATGGGCTATGTCCTTCACTTATGGGGTATCCGTTGTCCGTTATGTGTTGAGCAAAACGGCATCCCTAATGCTTTCTAAAAGACGTCAAGGTGTTGCAGTACGGTTGAAATTCAATCAGATAGCTGTCGTCCCATTTCTTCATTCCGTGAATTCAACGTACAGGTGTGTAGTATACAAGTTTACCCTGAATATGATCCGTCAACTACTTTCAGAGAAATGGTCAACAAAAAACATCAAAGAATTCCAAGTTCCACCATGAATCCGGATTCATATCTAATAGTTTTAGAGATACGGTTCGGAGAAAGGCTGAGCGAACGAGTGTCCATAATTGATCCCGATTCAATTTCAAACAATTGAAAACCCCAAAATGTGTCAAGTAGTATTAAGGGTATCCCCTGGACAAAATCTGAGTTGAATAAATTTGAAGTGATCCATGAATGGCGGATCCAGACACTCGAACACATCCGGGCACGGTGATTGCTACTCGGTAAACACGCGTTTGATTCATCGCCTGGTCCCGGAGATATCACCAGGGTAAATCAAAACCAGTATGAACTTGCTCGTAGTTTCAGAGAAGCGGTTCAGAAACACCTGAGTTTAACTAAATTAAATATCGGACCATAGATTCAAATTCGGATCCAAACAATCCGAATTCAATAAGGCATCACTAGGTGTGGTGAAAGTCATGTGTAATAAGTTTGAATTAGGCCCGCCGAGATATGGTACTGGCAACGCAGGCGACGGACGACAGACAAACAGTCATGTCATGTCACATCGATTCCACATCAGAAATAGGAAATAGATTTAAAAGCGTTACTAAGGTGATATGGAACGGACCTAACAACATTAACTCTGGATGTAATGTGGTTGTGATTGACCACAAATGAACGTCTTACTGGTGTCTTTAAAATAACATTGACTAGGTGTTGGATATACAACATTGCTCAGACGTTGCTTTTGGTTGGAACCAACATCCAACTTTATCTGACGTCTAATCAACGTTGACCGTTGAATAGATGTTGAAACATCGACGTTATACAGAAGTGTTACTCACAACCCCCAAAAATATCCTGATGTTGTCACTCACCGGAAATGGTAGCCATGACATATCACTTCGAAAATAGAACAAAACAAAGCGTAAATATATGAGAACTTCAGGAGCGCGTAAGTTTTTCCCCGTCTGTTTAAACAAATATTTATGGAAACCGACTTCATAAACGATCTGCCTGAGTAGATGACGCAAAGGCAGGTGCACTGTGATGGAAGGATGACGATACTGTTACTCGTACTATCTAGACAACGATTCTAGGCTAATATTTTCCCGAAATCTACACAACGTTGCTTTCCCGCCGTCGATACAACATAGTCTCGACTTCAATTTGCAACCTTTTCGCAACGTTGATTAGACTTTTGAAAATCGACGTCTATCCAATGCCAGTAGTATAACAATGCCAATTCTGGGAACTCAGAACTGTTTTCTCTTTTTATTTAAGTTTTTTTACGTGAAGTTTTTAGTAGAGCTTTAATTTTTTCATTTTATGTGTTTATTTATTTTTTGAGTGGAATTCGTTTAGTCGTAAAGACATGCACACACAGAAACCCGCCCGAAAGATTCGCGCTTATTCCGTATTACGCTGTGTGCAGTGCCGTTGTCGCGCCATCTTTAGTGGTTTCGTGAAGTCTCGAGCGTACCGTTGTATAGTATTCTGACAAAGCCATAATCCCCATGTAAACCCTCCTAACGTCCACACCCCTCCTCCACCAAATGAGAAAACGTAATGACGGAACGTTCTGCAGTGATTTTCACGATGACTCATCGTCATAGGTGAGAGTTGGGGAGGGTGTCGTGAATCATATTTGAAGAGTGGTGCTGAGGTCGTAACTTCATTCAGGTCACCGCAATACGAGCAGCCGAGAGAAATCAACAGCTCTTGAATACAACACAGGCAGCTGTTGGAGGATTTAAGGAAGATAACGGAACCATTCTAAATTCCTTTTTGTCGACATTTTCTGGTGAAAACTAGAAGTCGTATGTTTTTTGCGACCAGTACTCCAGCATTAATTAATTAATTACAATGGTGAATGGCTTTTAAGTATGTCTTTTTTTTAACCATACCTTCACGCTTAATTTTTGGATCTCATGATCATTGGTGTGGGTTTCCATGATGGGCTATGTCCGTCACTTATGGGGTATCCGTTGTCCGTTATGTGTTGAGCAAAACGGCATCCCTAATGCTTTCTAAAAGACGTCAAGGTGTTGCAGTACGGTTGAAATTCAATCAGATAGCTGTCGTCCCATTTCTTCATTCCGTGAATTCAACGTACAGGTGCGTAGTATACAAGTTTACCCTGAATATGATCCGTCAACTACTTTCAGAGAAATGGTCAGCAAAAAACATCAAAGAATTCCAAGTTCCACCATGAATCCGGATTCATATCTAATAGTTTTAGAGATACGGTTCGGAGAAAGGCTGAGCGAACGAGTGTCCATAATTGATCCCGATTCAATTTCAAACAATTGAAAACCCCAAAATGTGTCAAGTAGTATTAAGGGTATCCCCTGGACAAAATCTGAGTTGAATAAATTTGAAGTGATCCATGAATGGCGGATCCAGACACTCGAACACATCCGGGCACGGTGATTGCTACTCGGTAAACACGCGTTTGATTCATCGCCTGGTCCCGGAGATATCACCAGGGTAAATCAAAACCAGTATGAACTTGCTCGTGCTTTCAGAGAAGCGGTTCAGAAACACCTGAGTTTAACTAAATTAAATATCGGCCATAGATTCAAATTCGGATCCAAACAATCCGAATTCAATAAGGCATCACTAGGTGTGGTAAAAATGTCATGTGTAATAAGTTTGAATTAGGCCCGTCGAGATATGGTACTGGCAACGTTGGCGACGGACGACAGACAAACAGTCATGTCATATCACATCGATTCCACATCAGAAATAGGAAATAGATTTAAAAGCGTTACTAAGGTGACATGGAACGGACCTAACAACATTAACTCTGGATGTAATGTGGTTGTGATTGACCACAGATGAACGTCTTACTAGCGTCTTTAAAATAACATTGACTAGGTGTTGGATATACAACATTGCTCAGACGTTGCTTTTGGTCGGAACCAACATGCAACTTTATCTGACGTCTAATCAACGTTGACCGTTGAATAGATGTTGAAACATCGACGTTATACAGAAGTGTTACTCACAACCCCCAAAAATATCCTGATGTTGTCACTCACCGGAAATGGTAGCCATGACATATCACTTCGAAAATAGAACAAAACAAAGCGTAAATATATGAGAACTTCAGGAGCGCGTAAGTTTTTCCCCGTCTGTTTAAACAAAATATTTATGGAAACTGACTTCATAAACGATCTGCCTGAGTAGATGACGCAAAGGCAGGTGCACTGTGATGGAAGGATGACGATACTGTTACTCGTACTATCTAGACAACGATTCTAGGCTAATATTTTCCCGAAATCTACACAACGTTGCTTTCCCGCCGTCGATACAACATAGTCTCGACTTCAATTTGCAACCTTTTCGCAACGTTGATTAGACTTTTGAAAATCGACGTCTATCCAATGCCAGTAGTATAACAATGCCAATTCTGGGAACTCAGATCTGTTTTATCTTTTTATTCAAGTTTTTTACGTGAAGTTTTTAGTAGAGCTTTAATTTTTTCATTTTATGTGTTTATTTATTTTTTGAGTGGAATTCGTTTAGTCGTAAAGACATGCACACACAGAAACCCGCAACGACGAAAGATTCGCGCTTATTCCGTATTACGCTGTGTGCAGTGCCGTTGTCGCGCCATCTTTAGTGGTTTCGTGAAGTCTCGAGCGTTCCGTTGTATAGTATTCTGACAAAGCCATAATCCCCATGTAAACCCTCCTAACGTCCCCACCCCTCCTCCACCAAATGAGAAAACGTAATGACGGAACGTTCTGCAGTGATTTTCACGATGACTCATCGTCATAGGTGAGAGTTGGGGAGGGTGTCGTGAATCATATTTGAAGAGTGGTGCTGAGGTCGTAATTTCATTCAGGTCACCGCAATACGAGCAGCCGAGAGAAATCAACAGCTCTTGAATACAACACAGGCAGCTGTTGGAGGATTTAAGGAAGATAACGGAACCATTCTAAATTCCTTTTTTTCGACATTTTCTGGTGAAAACTAGAAGTCGTATGTTTTTTGCGACCAGTACTCCAGCATTAATTAATTAATTACAATGGTGAATGGCTTTTAAGTATGTCTTTTTTTTAACCATACATTCACGCTTAATTTTTGGATCTCATGATCATTGGTGTGGGTTTCCATGATGGGCTATGTCCGTCACTTATGGGGTATCCGTTGTCCGTTATGTGTTGAGCAAAACGGCATCCCTAATGCTTTCTAAAAGACGTCAAGGTGTTGCAGTACGGTTGAAATTCAATCAGATAGCTGTCGTCCCATTTCTTCATTCCGTGAATTCAACGTACAGGTGCGTAGTATACAAGTTTACCCTGAATATGATCCGTCAACTACTTTCAGAGAAATGGTCAGCAAAAAACATCAAAGAATTCCAAGTTCCACCATGAATCCGGATTCATATCTAATAGTTTTAGAGATACGGTTCGGAGAAAGGCTGAGCGAACGAGTGTCCATAATTGATCCCGATTCAATTTCAAACAATTGAAAACCCCAAAATGTGTCAAGTAGTATTAAGGGTATCCCCTGGACAAAATCTGAGTTGAATAAATTTGAAGTGATCCATGAATGGCGGATCCAGACACTCGAACACATCCGGGCACGGTGATTGCTACTCGGTAAACACGCGTTTGATTCATCGCCTGGTCCCGGAGATATCACCAGGGTAAATCAAAACCAGTATGAACTTGCTCGTGCTTTCAGAGAAGCGGTTCAGAAACACCTGAGTTTAACTAAATTAAATATCGGCCATAGATTCAAATTCGGATCCAAACAATCCGAATTCAATAAGGCATCACTAGGTGTGGTAAAAATGTCATGTGTAATAAGTTTGAATTAGGCCCGTCGAGATATGGTACTGGCAACGTTGGCGACGGACGACAGACAAACAGTCATGTCATATCACATCGATTCCACATCAGAAATAGGAAATAGATTTAAAAGCGTTACTAAGGTGACATGGAACGGACCTAACAACATTAACTCTGGATGTAATGTGGTTGTGATTGACCACAGATGAACGTCTTACTAGCGTCTTTAAAATAACATTGACTAGGTGTTGGATATACAACATTGCTCAGACGTTGCTTTTGGTCGGAACCAACATGCAACTTTATCTGACGTCTAATCAACGTTGACCGTTGAATAGATGTTGAAACATCGACGTTATACAGAAGTGTTACTCACAACCCCCAAAAATATCCTGATGTTGTCACTCACCGGAAATGGTAGCCATGACATATCACTTCGAAAATAGAACAAAACAAAGCGTAAATATATGAGAACTTCAGGAGCGCGTAAGTTTTTCCCCGTCTGTTTAAACAAAATATTTATGGAAACTGACTTCATAAACGATCTGCCTGAGTAGATGACGCAAAGGCAGGTGCACTGTGATGGAAGGATGACGATACTGTTACTCGTACTATCTAGACAACGATTCTAGGCTAATATTTTCCCGAAATCTACACAACGTTGCTTTCCCGCCGTCGATACAACATAGTCTCGACTTCAATTTGCAACCTTTTCGCAACGTTGATTAGACTTTTG
Source organism: Protula sp. h YS-2021 (assembly GCA_949752745.1). Lineage (NCBI taxonomy): Eukaryota > Metazoa > Annelida > Polychaeta > Sabellida > Serpulidae > Protula > Protula sp. h YS-2021. The sequence continues at coordinate 48,759,279 of OX457027.1, read as the reverse complement.
AAAATCGACGTCTATCCAATGCCAGTAGTATAACAATGCCAATTCTGGGAACTCAGATCTGTTTTATCTTTTTATTCAAGTTTTTTACGTGAAGTTTTTAGTAGAGCTTTAATTTTTTCATTTTATGTGTTTATTTATTTTTTGAGTGGAATTCGTTTAGTCGTAAAGACATGCACACACAGAAACCCGCAACGACGAAAGATTCGCGCTTATTCCGTATTACGCTGTGTGCAGTGCCGTTGTCGCGCCATCTTTAGTGGTTTCGTGAAGTCTCGAGCGTACCGTTGTATAGTATTCTGACAAAGCCATAATCCCCATGTAAACCCTCCTAACGTCCCCACCCCTCCTCCACCAAATGAGAAAACGTAATGACGGAACGTTCTGCAGTGATTTTCACGATGACTCATCGTCATAGGTGAGAGTTGGGGAGGGTGTCGTGAATCATATTTGAAGAGTGGTGCTGAGGTCGTAATTTCATTCAGGTCACCGCAATACGAGCAGCCGAGAGAAATCAACAGCTCTTGAATACAACACAGGCAGCTGTTGGAGGATTTAAGGAAGAAGTATTGGGGATACCAGTAGTCAACCGACAGTCAGCCCGCAGCAGCAGCAGCACTAGCAGCAGTAGTGGTGTACTAGTAGAGACAAAAGGTTATTGTGCTCCAGAGACAAAACAAACACCACCCAGAGAGTCATACGACTATCCAAGAGAGAAGCACTGTGGACACTTATTATTGCACCAACTGGAGCAGAACTGACCTTTTCTTGATACTTGTGTTGCTGGTGGTGTAGGCTGACTTTCTGCTGACAGCTGGTATCCTTAACGCTCTTCTTGCTCCCAACGCCGTTGTTTTGTCTCTCCAGCAGAACAGACTTTGGAGCAGAACTATTTTTTACTATTATTGCACCAACTGGAGCAGAACTGACTTTTCTTACTACTGGTGTTGTTGGTGCTGTGGACTGAGTCTCTGTTGGGAACTGGTGTCCTTAATGCTCTTCTTGCTCCCAGCAGTGTTGCTTTGTCTCTGCAGCAGAGCTGAATCTTTCTCTACCAGTGCACACATTGGTGCTGGTGGTCCTGCTGGTGCTGTGGGTTGACTCTGTGCTACTGTCCTTAATATTCCTTTTTCTCCCAAAACTGTTTCTGTCCCTGGAGCATAGCTGACTTTTTCTTACTACTGATGCACCCACTGATGCTGTACTTTTGCTCTCTGTTGTCAACGGGTGTCCTCAATATTCCTCTTGCTCTTAATGTTGTTACTTTGTCTCTGGAGTGGAACTGACTGATTGATGTTGCTGTGGTGCTGCTGGTATTGTAGGTTGACTCTCGAATGACTACCGGTGTCTCTAAGGCTTCTTCCTCGCATGCTTCTGTAGTTCCCTGTGTTATGTTCCAGAGCTGTTGTTTTCTCTCTACTGCTGGTGTTGTCGTGGCTTTTGCCCCAGTGAAGTCACAACCTCGGCATCGCACCTGACATGACTCACGGGCGTTGTTTCGACTTCCGTAAAAACCAAAACCCGACCTTGATCCCTGCAGGCCACGTGGTATCATGTGTGTTGCCATGCACCCCCCCCCCCCCAAAAAAAAAAAAGAGAAAGAAAAGAAAACGTGGACAAAGTGGGTAATTTTTAGCACAGCGGAGTGTCAGTTTAGTTAAAACTGGTAATTTTCGTTCAGTACTCTGGGCTTCCCACAGAGGGTGTTCGTGTGTGGGAAGGGTGGGGTGGGGGATCGTTCTTCTGCAACTGCACATTTAGAGTCGTTTTGGAAAGTGATGAAAACGCACAGTAACACTAGTTAGTATGCGAGTACTCTTGCTGCACTTTGCTCCGACGTCTTTCCAAAGATGATCTAAGTCGCAATCAGTTTCATCAAAATTCGCTAACATTGTTTCACTGAATTTTGCTCAAAGATGCATATGGTCATCGCACCGGATGGTGAATTAAGAGACCGATTCAAAATGATTCAAAAATGCGGATTTTGCACGGCACATTTTATTTAAACAATGTGGATTTTAATATTGCACGAGTTCGAGTAAGGTATTATGTTAAACCTAACCTACTATTTTGTAAAAGTAACAAAATTTGCCAACAATAATTAGAAAAAATGCTAAATGTCATTTCATCAAGGGTGTAGGAAAAAATGGCACTGAAAAAATGGCACCGGAAAAATGTCACTTTTGAACATACGGAAAGTGGCACTTTTATTTAAAAAAAAGAATCATTTCATATATCAATGACTAATTTTTAAAAGTTATACAAACAACTCGATACACATTTACGTTAGCACGTGATGAATTTTTACGTGACGTTTTATCTATAGAAATTTTAACGTAATGTTTTATCTATGGAAATGTGTAACAGCATTACTCACTGGGGTTCCTTTATGGTCCTTTAGCCTTACCCTGAACGTTTCCCAGACGGATCCGCAGGGTTTCTTGATCTGGACATTTCTTTGATATACTTCTTGTATAAACACATGTATATCGCAGTGTTTCACACAGAAATGCTAAAATTTTATGGTGAACAGTTAAAATGAAAATAATTCAGTGAAAACTTAAATTATATAAATCGTACGCAGTATACTTGAAGAGAACATTTTAACTAAACTATGGACCTTGTAACAAATAAATGATAAAAGAAAATTATGTGAAATTTAATTTACAATTTTATGTAAAAAATATAATAGGCAAGACTTTTCTATTGCTGAAGTAAATATGTTAGAAACAAAGGTGTTATTTTTCCGTTGTTTCAAAAGTGCCGTTTTTTCGGTGCCATTTTTCAAGTGCCATTTTTTCGGTGCCATTTTTGCTCATGCCATTTTTTCTGGACACCTTTCATCAACGGGCATCCTTGATTATAAAATAGTTCCATTGTACCAATACGAGTTTCAAGTAAAAAAATTAAATTCAAGCGTTGATCTTGAAAGGTTAAATGTTTTACCTATTCTGAGTCGAAAGTGTGTGAATGAATTTTTGTTGAGACTCGCAAGAACATCAAACATTGCGCGAGCGAATTCTACCACCACAGCTACGCACTGGTCTTGCCGGTTTACTCCATCCTGTGCCACCTAAAACAGGTAAACAATCCAGGTCATACTCAATTTTAAGAGGTGTAAAACCTTCGTTTGTTTCGTAAAACCCTTTTTCGCAAGTAAAAGTGTAGTTCCCGACTTTTAGACGGGATTTCGGTAAATCAACGCATAAATATGAATGAAACCTTTCCACAATTTCCTCCTGCTCTCTCTACACGTGGGTGGCATGTAAACAAAAGACTGTCAACGTTTTCTTATTTGGCGATGCTGGAAAAATCAATAAGCCGGAAAGATATCTGCAAGCATTACGTGACCACATTCCTTTTTTAGGTATCCAGACAGAACGTCCACGGACAGAATGTCCACAAGTAAAAACTTGGACAGAACGTCCAATTCGCAGAATAATGTGAGCAAATTATTATTTGAATATTAACAGACAGCAGTTAATGAATGGACGACATATGACAATGCGTGACCGCGTTGTTGAGCAATTTAAAAGGCCTTTGATTAAAAGGAATGGATTACAGGAACTGAAACCACATCGCGTCGAAACTGCGTGGACGTTGTGTCTGTGCGCATTCTGTTCCGGATTCGGTTTTTTTTTGTCTCGGAAAAGTTCAAATACAAGATGGCGGGAATGTTAAAAAAGGCATTTCTACAATATATTTTAGATATTTACCAGTAGAAATTTAGTTCAAGGAATATTTTAGACGTGAGTGCACTGTGTATAGGAACATACAAAAGAACTCAAAGGTGTAAGCTCAGTAAGTATAGAGTGAGGTTGAGTCTGCATCACCGTTGTGACTTCTGAAGTGATAGGGACTTTATCAGGTCAAACAGATCACATTGCAGCCAATGCCCTAATAAACAATTGTCACAGGATATGTTTCTGGCCATAAAAATGACATATTTATCTGAAATAAGCACCAAATAACTAAATTTGTGTTTTTTATTTCTCGATTTTTAGGCATGTGCTTTTGAACGGTGTCTTTGAAGCGGTAAACGATCCCTTGCCCCTCCGGACACCTGTCCCCTCAGACACCTGCCCTACGTTTTGTCAACCCGGTCAACTGCCCCCCGCCCCCAAGACAACTGCCCCTCCCCCTCCCCCAATTGAATTACAGGGAGTACCCTGACCTGAAGGCCTGTGGATGGGCTATTTCACTGTATGTTTCAATTAAAATATTTTTAACTGAATCTAACCTAGGTACCCCCAACCCCCACCCCACCCCCAATCTCCCGTCGCTATCTTAGTTGCCCGTTCCAGAAAAGCGCGCAACTTCTGCTGCAGGACTTCTTGCAGGAGCGCAAAACCCTGCAGGAATTTTTGAGAGGGATTGGACACTGCGTTCGATTTGGGCTTTTGTTGGAACATTTGTGAATGCTAATGTTTTACTGATAGTGGTACGAAAAAAACAATAAATTATGAAGTTGGTCATTTATCCGTTTTTTTTTTCATTAAGAGGTTGGTCAAATTTCGATTGGTCAAATTTCGCTTGATCAAATATCCTACATCCCTTTTTTACATAGAATGAGGGGGGAAGCTTCATTTAATTTAAATTCAAAATTGAAAGAGTTCATATTATTAGAAGTTCTATCGCTTTGAAACTTGTGAAATCGATTCATGTCATTGAATTTGAAACTTCTCAGGACTTTTCAAGTCTGTTAGTACAACACATCAAAAGACTTAGATCCTACGTTGACCTCTGGCCTTTGGTTGATGCCATCCCACTTAATCCGCGATGCCATCTCAGTACTAAGCGATGCTCACTTAAGGGATTATTAATGAATGTAATCAAAACTTGTAAGGGCTTCTGATCTCATTGAAATTATATGTTATAACCATTTAACGAAAGCAAATTAAAAAAAAAGCACTTTCATAACATATATTTTTTTTTCACTAAAAGCCAACCTTAAAATCTGGAGGGGGGAGGGGGGGGGGGCAGATGACCGGGATGGACAGTTGACCGGGTTAACAAAACGGGGTGGGGACAGGCGTACGGGGGGCAAGTGACCGGCATTCCTTTGAAGCTTCTCTGGTCTGTTTGGAGAGTGGATTCTCAGTTTCTCAGAGGCCCAAAAGAATGTACCCATACTTGGATAACTGAGGGCCAGATGTCAGATGTCAACTAAAATAAATTGATTTACGCAGTGCAGCTATGGCCTTCTAAACAATAGTAGATCAGCTTAAGACTTACTTATTAATTTTTAAAAATTATTTGTATTGATATTATAATTGCAGCCATATTTTCGCTAAATGTGCTTATTATTACCTCTTCATGACATGCCTCACGGTTATGGGATTTACCCAACTGGAGATCTGATATATCCCCGGAAGTTGAGGCTGTTCCCTTACAATGCGATGTACGGCGACGAACACATGCCATATACGAACTTATACGCTCCGATTTTGACGTTTTACATTGAGTGTACATAAAACCGTCGAGACACAACTTGGGCTTTCCACAACTTGTTTCTATAACGTACATTGATTTTGTACATCGATTTTGCAACTTGATTTTGTACTCAAAATATCAGTCATTTAACACTTCAAATTCACGTCCTTTATATATAAATTTGTTGGCATCAGGAGCCCGTACGGGATTAAGTGCACCACATTGTTCGCCATTGTTTTTGGAAGGTTTGGATAAACTCAGGAGCGGCAAGTTTTGGCATCTCTGACTTAGAATGACACAGATTGGTTTCTCTTTGATCCTGAGTAAGCATTTCTTTGTGTAGAGGAAACTTCATCGTGACCACAATACTTCTACAGGAGAGATGCTAAGAACAAACTTACAGCTTGCAGAGTAATTGCAATTCAGTTACCTATTTGTAACTTGGGGTGTAGGAAAAAATGGCAACGGAAAAAAATGGCAACGGAAAAAATGGCAACGGAAATAATGGCAACGGAAAAAATGACAAAGTGAAAAAAACGAAAAAAAATGGCAAAATAACAAAATAAAAATTTTATCACATTTGTCAAATTTATTCTTAAGCGTAATATCACGAGCATGTTGCTCATTCTAGACAACGCCCCTAATAAATGTATTGTTGTGATGGCACCCGAACATCCATAGGATTAGCAATACTGTATACACAGCGTTTAAGTTTTGCCTGATGCAGCGCAAATAAATGTTTTGTTACGTTGACACCGGAGCATCCAAAGGATTAACCGCATTGCACACACAGCGAATAAGTGTTGCCTGATGCACCCCGATTAGATGTATTGTTACGTTGGCACCCGAGCATCCAAAGGATTAACGGTGCCTGCACACAGGGATTACGTTTTGCCATTTTTGCTTGCACCCCAAATACCCTGACATCAAGTAGCATTAAGTGGTTTTGATTGGACTTTCTTTGATCCTGAGTAGTCAAGCTAGGCGATTTCTTTGCTTCGACTGAACTTCAGTGAAACCTGCAAAATTTGCCATTTTTTCCTTTTTTTCACTTTGCCATTTTTTCCGTTGCCATTATTTCCACTTGCCATATTTTCCGTTGCCATTTTTTTCCGTACCCCGTAACTTGTGTAGTATAAGTAACAAGCAAAAATGATCAAGAAATTATTGCGGTTGGCAACACGTCCAATTTTTCAATAGTTGGGAAATGTCCAGTTGGGAACTGACAGTTGGGTAGTGTCCAGTGGGCGAATGTCCCGGATTCCGCTTTCTCATATGCTTCTAACATAGCGCGCGGGAAAATCTCCGGGATTCATTGTGAAGAATGTAATTGCAGTTACTTAAGTGTGACTGCACAGTTATTGAGGGTGTTCAGTTTTTCTATCATGTACTGTGTGATTTTGAACGCAATTGCTAATCCCCCCCGAAATGTTCAGTTTTTCTCTGATGTATTGTGTGATTTTAAATGCAATTATGTAATCTTCCCAAGATGTTCAGTTGTTCTCTGGTGTCTCACTAATTTTCAATTTAATTACGATACGCAATTATTACTTATGAACAATGCATGAGCAATAGGCATGACGGTGTGATAGACAGGGGATTAGAGCGCTGGTCTGTTTCAGGTATAGGCCATAGCATTTACTTTGTTTTTAACCCTCTACAATCAGTTAAAAATGTTCTTACAACATACTTTGAATTTAAATAATTGAAATTATATACACTTTAGATGAATTGTCGCACCACACTTATTTAGACGAATTGTCGCTAGATGAATTGTAGGGATACCGGTTTTCTCAGGTTTTGGAATCGTGCAAGTCTACCACCTGGTGACAAAGAAGCAAGGATAATGCAGTGGATAATCGCTTTAAATTTAAAAAGGATTTGAGATTAATAGATTCATGAGTAATATTGTTAAAACAAATAAGACTGCAGTAAGAAATCAACCCGATTAAGGCAGAGGACTAATAGAGTCGTTTAATGTTGTGAATCTGTCATGTGGGAGATAAACACATGACATTTTCTTCGCAAAAGCTTTGAATTTGCTTATCTCCACTTTTAATGGGTTCCCTTCAGGTTATGATTACCACGCCATTAGAAAAAATAGGACGTTTTGTTGCAGTTCGAAAGCACCTAACCCGCCTTCCACCCATCGACCAATGAGAGCGAAGCAGACATCGTCTGCTAATCTTTGTGTTTTAGGTCTTTCCCTTTAGCGAGCTGTTACAAGCAACACACAATTATGTGTACTCCGCAATTTTTTGCATTAAGGGAACTAGTAAAAGGTGCGAATTGTTTTATAAGTTAGCACATTAACTAAACGAAGGACTAATTTATCATTCTCTGTATTGTGGATAAATCTATTTCAGTAGACAGAGTAATTCGTCACTTGTAACTTCCGTCTGGTAGTAGTTGCGTTTACACGACACGGTGACACCTAACCACAGTCCCGAAAAGTATATCTCTCTCTCCACTAGAAACTACAAGATCGAGGAATCTGCCTGGTTTCTGCACATTTGGTCTAGAAGTTTAAAATCGTTACAAGCCACTGTGCCTGCATCGACGCCAAGTTTTATCCAGACGGCTGTGTCATCGCAGAAATGGCTAGTCTTTGCTTAAACTTTACTCCGAAATCGACTGTTCAGTTTTGTCAGAGCACGTTCTGCATTACTGAGGCAGTCAAGACTAAAAGAGACGTCTCTGGGGCGTTTGTAGAACTTTTCACCCTGGGCACCATTTTCCTATGTTGGGAATATGGTCAGACCGCTCAACGGTCCCCTCAAGACCATTTTCCCATTATGGGCCGGTGGTCCATCGGTGAGACCGTAGGCGGGGCATTCCGTTACGGTGCCAGGGTCGTGCCCATAACGGTAATGCCCATTACGGTCACGGGAAATGATGGGATCGCTGCAGGAAATTCTCTTTTCATAGAAAACCACCTAAAATTGCTTACTGACAGCAATTTTGGGCAGTTTAGGACACAAGTCACTGGAAAAAGATGAAAGCGATGGTCAGAGCGTCTAGGTACACCATGTTTGTGTGTTCGATTACACTACATTTGTCTTATGATTTTCTCTTTCTGCTTGCATTTCAGATATGACAGAGGCCAACTTACGCTCTCCACCTCAGATTCCACAGTGCATCCATCTCTCTACTTCGTGTAACCCCAACTCAATCTGTGACCGCTGTAGACGAAGCAGTAGCGTGCTCGTTTGTGAGGAGGATAACACATGTTCGGAGTGCCAACACCTCACTCCAGGCGATTGGAAGGTGCTCCTGAAGAACAGAGCCAAAAACGAACGTAGGCAAAAAAAAAAACAAAAAAAAAAACGCAAATTCCTTCTTCTGCTTCATCATACGCGAGTACGTGCAGGATACGACGAGGAAAGCAAGCTCTGTCATTATGGGCCAAGTCGCTGACTCACAATCAGAAGCTACTTTGACATAAAAAACAAAACAAATGAAGCCCACAGCCAAGTCGAGGGTCTTCTCAGAGACAAAAGCGGAACTGGATATTCCGAGGGGAAAGAACGAGACCTTCTCCGAAAAGCATGGGCGACCTCTATAGATGTTAACCCCATTAGCAGTTCGGACTCTGTATCCCAAGCCTGTGGCTCCCTGTACTTGGATAAGAAGGATCCTCAGATTCGCAAGACATCACAAGCCGCCATTCCCCAACAGGATTCCTTCGCAGCGCTAGCAAACAGCGAGGGCACAGCTAATGTCATCTCCTGCAGACTAAAGAATTAAAAAAATGGACCCTAGTGAAAATCGTGCGTTATTGCGTTTTCACCTCTCCAAACACTGCCTTGCGCGGCCTGGCCCATACTGCTCCTCTGATGAGTTGATCCCATTCGAGGCGTTAGAACAACCCATAAAACGGACGGTCTAGATGCCAGCAGTGCGGAATGATTCAGACATTCCATTAGTTGAGAAGGATGCCAAGACCATCGAAGCCTCCTCCCGCCACATCGAGAACATTATGTCGTTTCAAGACCACACCCTAAAAGCCTTGAAAGCACGACGGGAGGACTTACGCCTCAGTGATCCTGTATCTGCCAAACTTCTAGAATGTCTGGCCCTGGCAAAACCGGACGTGGTGAAAATTTCAACTTTCCTTATGACGTCAATGGTCTATTTACGGAGGGATGTCTTCCTTCAGCACTGCTGGTCCAGTGTCAAAGGCCTGCGGGACCTACGCGATGCAACCATTCTGGGGGAAAAGGAGCTATTCCTCCCTCCGCCGAGGTAGAAAGAGTGAACCAGGAAAGCCGCTTACTTTCTCAGGACTACGCTCTAATGGCAAGGATGTCGCGAGCCTCGTTCAAGACGCCCATGAGGCGGAAGCAACCGTACCACTCCGCGCCTGCACAGAGCAAGTCCAACACAAAGCCCCAGCCGCCCCCCACCAAGAAGTCGAAGCCGAACCACGGCAGCATGGCAGAGAAGCAGTCACCGCAGTCGTAAAGGTAGCAACCAACCAACCCGAGATGCCCTCGTCTCCTAGCGATACTTTAACAAACTTAGGGGACTTAGAATGTTTACTCTCCTACAACGCCTCCTTACCCATAGGATTAAGACTAAGAAAATGTTGGCGTCCTTGGTAGGAAATAGGAGCCTCTCGGTGGGTGGTCCGACGGCTAAAAGCGGGTATCCCCCCCCCCCCGCTTCATTCAAGACACCAAGGGACAGAACCCCCTATTCCTCTGACTTCCCAGGCGTCAAAACAACTAGTCACCTCTTAGTCGAAGGGCTCAGAAAAACATTTAGCCCTCAACGAAATGCTACTAAATCTAACAGAAACGGGGGCTGTAGCATTGAAACACCCCAGCATTGAAAAACCATATCATTGTATGGGCCCATCCAATGGCTGGGCTAAATCAATACAGAGGCTATCGAAACAGCACATACAGTTTCTCCCCATGAAACACGACTATATTGCTGATGTAATTTAATACAACAGATGTATTGAGATGATGTAATGGGACGGGCCGTTATATTTCTTTGTAAAAATGTAGAAAATAACGTAAATAAAAATCCGAGAACATTTATAACATTTAATTATTCACTTACCATTTTGCTTTTAACACCTATACTTAACATTATTTGATGGAAAAGTCAGCTATAGTCTCAGCACAGCTTCTCTCTCTTTCCCTCCCCCTGTTGCATAATGGCACTTCGTATATGGTTCGGTCCCAGGAGGGGGGGGGGGGGGGGCATTTCCATATAAAATAACTACCATGCGCGTAAATCGAATTTGAAAAGATCCCCTAAACACGAAATTTTCGTCTCTAAATTTTTCCCCCTATTTTTGGAAAAAAACGCGGAAAAGGACATTTGATTGCTAAATGGCATTGTTAAATTTCGCAATGAGCAATGGGGATTTAGGATATGTTCATGCAATTACCCTGAAATGGATGCAGGTCTTCAATTAATTACAATATATTTTTGTTTTCAACGGAATAATCATTTTACCCCCCCCCCCCCCCCCTCCTATATTAGGAGAAATATAGGGGAAAATTCGACAATTTTATTGGGATCGGACAAATTTACAGACGGTCCTCCTGTAGAATTTCATTTATTACTTGAGATCTGTTCATTTGAAAGGTGGTGGGTTTGTCAAGCCTGACAAATCTATCACTGTTCTCAAACACCCCATCTTTTTGGAACCAGAAAGACCCTACTAAAAAGCTCATCCTCATCTGGGAGTCCAGCATTTTATGGATCGTTTGTTTGTTCAAGAGGGTTGTCCTAACCATCTCCCTTGAATGGAGAGGATATCCCTGCCGAAGCCATTTGATGACCAGTCGAGGGCACCTGTTTCCTTCCACACCTCTGCAGTTGACCAAGCCCTTTATTTCTTTTGATAAACGAACGACATCGCCTTAATTGGTCCCTCATCTCTACGCGGTGCCGGGATTCGTTGCTGTCTGTATCACTGGGAGGCCTTTTAACTGGAGGCATCTTCTGCCGATTGCTTCTTCGCCGGGGACGAGTAGTTTTTGCTAGACCTGTCACTCAAGCTGCCCCTAGTAGACGAGACACGGGAGAAGGGGCGCCTCAGTCGCGCGTCATCAATATCATATCCTGACACAGCACTATTCTCCAGGCTAATTCTCTCAACATATTTCGATAGGTAGAGCTTTGACTAGATGAGGTCGTGTGTGTACAGCAACTCCCGTCCCTCTTTGATGGTAAAGTAACAAACATTCCCTACGTAAACAACCATAGATGTAAGTTATCGTGCAACAATCTCAGCCGCATCATGGTGGCTAGCGAAACGCACTATAACAACTTCGGAATCAGAGGGTAGGTGATTTCGATTTAATGCACTTTTCATGGTTTCAAATGTGATATTGTACATGGAGGTGATTTCAAAAGTCTGGCGAGTGAACTATTCCAGCAACTTTGCGCCATTTTACTACTAAGGATGTCCGAATCGGGTTTGACTTTTTGCATCCGGGTTGCTCCAGTGGCTTAATGGGCATAAGATTATAGTGGCTGACTCAACCGATCAAAGCCTAGGTGGATGGAACCTAGCCATCATGTTCATCTTCTGTGATTCTCGCTGTCGCCGCTGCAGCATTAGCTAGTCTTGCATTTGTTTTCAAAGTCAGAAAGGTCTCCTGCCCCGGGCCTGACATTGTGAAGTGAGTATGATGTGGCTCATTCTTATCTGCAAACAGGTTGCACGCTGTCGCCCAAGCTAGCCGCACAAAGCCCACGAAGGAGTAGCGCCTTTTACTGTGCCACTAGGGTTGGGCAAGATAGGGTTCGGATCTGGCTCCTCCCTGCTACCACAGGATCGCTCCATAACTGTTGCTCTTTTTATGTGCTCACACCTCATCTGCAGTCGGTTGGGGCAGTCCTATCGAGTCCTCTTCGCTAACTGCCTTCAGTTGTGGGGTAGAGGAGAAGGACGCTGATGGTGGGGGCTCAGGACGCCTGGCTGTTGGGGTTTAGAAGCTTGGCGTAGCGTATCCAGATGCTAGGATAAAGTATCCTGAAATCACCCTCGCTCACTACTACCACAGCTGGTTTATATGGGATGAGGCTTTGCATAGTCACTGACCCCTTTGCCCGGGCTGGCACCATCTTTGGGGCGGGGGGGGGGTGGCGAAAAGATGACTGAGAGGCTGTATCCAATTCAACCGACAGTCACCGAAGATTCAGAGCTGTTTGACTCGGCTTTTTTCGGCCTATTCCTGACTTCTGTCTCTTCTTTGTGCACAGAGCCTAGAGTCAGTGCCCAGAGTCTGATAAGGAAGTGAATAGCCCCAACCCTGTCACCCACAACCGCATAGGGGAAGGGAGGTCAGCCTTCCCTTGCCTTCTGTGCCTCTATCCAGCTGAGCAGAACTACTCAGGATCAACGAGCTCCCAACCGCCTCCCTCCCCCAGCGAAAGGGTCCAGTGCTAGCAATCCTAATAATATAGCTGGAAACATATAAACCACCACCACAATACTAATTCGTACTGCCTTGGCAAGCCAATGGCGGTGGCGTAGTCTGGATGCGTGACAGGCGACAGCAAGACGTTAACCATCGATCTGACGCCAAAAATGCAACAGACGGTTCAACTGTAGGCACCTAGAGCTTCTTCAGCTGAAAATGACTCCTTTGTTGATAGGTGGAGGATGACGAGAAACACCGTAAAGTCACCGTTATTGCTTACTCGTGACCATCAACACAGATTCCTGTGCCAGTCGCTTCTTCAAAAACACAACTATCCAACACTAAATGAATAGCAGCACTGCAGAATTAATGTAAAGGAACAAGAAATAAATACCAGAAAAATTCACACAATTTGATTTTTTTTCCGAAACACACCTGTTTCCTCTGAACGCATGTAAAGGAGTGTGATCACGTGACACATACGCCTTCACGCTTGTCTATTTCCAGTCGATCTCCAAATAAGGCAATGTTGACGGTCTTTTGTTTACATAGTCCACGCAGGCTTATACGATGTCGATTTTCTGTCTTCTATTCAATGTTGCACCAAAGGCGTTGATCGGACGGCGGAGAGATTGCGCTCTGGTTGTGACTAAAAGCAACTTATAAGCAACGTTGTTTATCTAACGTCTAATTAACGCTGTCTCAAAGCAGTTAGTAAGAGGTTGGTCTGTGGTCGCGATCAATCGCCAGCAAATTACAACCGGAGTTAATATTGTATTTTGGTCGGGTCGACAGTTCAACCTTAAATCGACGTTTGGATCGACTTTGGAATGTTGACTAGGATGGGATTATGATTGTTATCTCAGACTGGTCATTTCAAACAAGCTACGTTGTCTAGCTTCGACTTGCACATATACAGTACTTCATATTTCTACATATTTTAGAACCAAAGTTACAAACCACCAAAGTGGAAAGGGATTACGACCAGTGTCATCTTGAAACTTGGTCAACTGAAAATAAAAATAACATGCACCTACCCACTAAAACAGGCACCTATAAAACATTTTCACAGAGTTCAGGGCATTTCAGACGCAAAATGGTAAGTAAAAATTGATTGAAAGCAGACGGGCTTATGGAGAGACCGGCTGGTAGAGGGACAGATTTGGTCATAAACACAGTCATCGAAACAGGTAAAGGAGTACCTTCATTTTCTTAGAAAAGCGTCCTCTGAGCAAGCCGTTGGCCGCCATGAAAGTACTGCCGATCGTTTTTATTTTCTCCATGCCGCTGAACTTCGGCTTCAGTAACAACTGTAAAATTAACAAATGTCATTTTTCGAAATTGTGTTGGATAAACTGCTGCGGAATTGACCTGCCTCTAGGTGGCACGTCTCGATAACTTGACAGAACAGAACTAAAAACATGTTAATGTAAAATTAATGAAACCCCCCCCCAAAAAAAAAAAACAACATATTATTAATGACACTCAACCGCAAGATGAACAAATCAGGCAAACACTAAACTATCGTTTTATTTTCGTAAAACGCGCTTTTACGAGTAAAAGCGCAATTCGCGTTCTCCACTTTTATATGGGTTCCCTTCTGGATAATAATATCACGCAAATAGAAATGAAATTTTTCTAGTGAATAGAATGGTCCCTCTACTCTCTATCCTGTTTTCCCTCCAACTCCAGCCAATCAGCAAGCGAGAATGAGAAGACTTACGTCATTCGAAGACATCAATCATTCCCTTCAAGCCCAAAAATTGGTGACAACGCACCCAGGCTTGTTGCGGGCTGGCTGGGAGGGAAGATAGGATAAAAGTGGAGAACGCGAATTGCGCTTTTACTCGTAAAAGCGCGTTTTACGAAAATAAAACGATAGTTTTACTTCGTAAAAGCTTTGAATTCGCTTATCTCCACTTTTATATGGGACTAAAGTCCGGAGTAGGGGAGCCTGCCATTCTGTAAAATTGCATGAAAGTAAATCTGCGAATTACGCTGTAAAGCTCGTCAGAGCGCATGTCCTTGGACATTTAACGAAGTGAAATTGAGACGAATAAAAAGGCTCAAATTAAGTTCCACTTCTTTTAATTTTCTTCTAAGATATGGTCGGGGGGAACACTCCCGAACTGATGACAAAATCCAACAAAATAAATTGGAGATAACCGAATAGAGAGTTGTGGGTTGTACATAGTGACCACGTAGCCCACTCGACTGAGTATCCAATCCATCCCCCTCCTGCCTCCCACTGGATGGAGCCCAACCTGGGATACTCTACGTTACATCTAAAACGTACAATTCTAAGTGATAATAACATTTTATTATCTTGCAAAAGTTCAACCTAAAACATTAAATCTAAATGATTTATGTAAAAAGTAAAAACTGACACAGGAGAAATTAACTCTAGCTGTGTCCTTAAATGCATGCTGGCTAAACGAACCTGAGTAAGTACACATGGGACATATACTAAGGTGTTGCCCAGAATGAGACATAAAACGAAATACTGTTAAAAATCGTTACATCGTGGATAAAATATTCTCCTACACTCACAGAGTGTAAAATTTATCACAGGAAACTAAAAATGCTGAGATTATCCGCAAATCAAGCACTTATGGGTACAGATCCCGAAAACGGTACCCTAACTACTCCTATATGGTCACTGCCGGATGGGCTCTCCTTCTCATGGGATCAGGTGGTGGTAAGACCTTGTCTATCGGATAAGACGAGAGACCGTACACCTGTCACTTCCCCCCTTCTTTTTTCTAGAGGGAGTCTAGAAAAAGGCGAAACACCATGACTGTCTCTATGAGAAGGGGAGCTGCTGCAGTGACGGAACCTTACACAAAATAAAAACAGTACGGGACATAAACACGTCCTCAGACCCATACATTTGGATCTCAAAATACATTCGAAAAAGACGAAAGATCTTGTTCATGGTTGCTGAGAAATAACCAGATCATTTCTTGAATTTGTGATGGTATCCACCACGGCCTTTGGATGAAGGGTCCTTCGGTTTGCCCTTGCCCTTAGGTCTGGGAGTAGAGGGCCTGTAAACAAAAATATTTAGGTTTTAATTGCTGCTTCCGCTGCAATGAAAGGACCTAAAGAATAAATACCCGAAATTTCGTCTTGGGAAAAATCTTTAAGGTAGTACTTAATAAACGCGTTAGGTGAAGCCCAACAACCCGTTTTGAGTATCTCTGATAATGACACGTTGTGAATGGCCCTAAGGGAGTTAGCCACTTGCCTGACTTGATGGGCTTTGATGTTTAACTCTGTATGAAGGGACGTGTCTGACTGAGATTTTTCATAGGCCGTGACAATTATCTCTTTAATGTACCGGGAAATAGTTTGTTTCGAGAGATCTTTATTAAATCCCGGCATATAGGAGATGATTAGTGCATTTTGGTTAGAAGACCTATAAGCATCGGAAATCTCTAAGTATTGACGCAATGCTTTCACAGGACATAAAGAGATTAGTCCCGTGGGGACTTGTTCTTCTGGAAGGGATGGGAGTGCTATGTGATCAAATGTGCCCATCCCGTGGGTTTTGATGTGGGTTTTACCCATAAAGCCTGCCCTGGGCACGAGGAAAACCTTATCCCAGGTCCCATTTTCCTTGCTCACTACTCTGTCCAGCGCGTGAATTTCGCTTCTCCTTTTGCCCGACGCCAAGGCCAAAAGGAAGGTAAACCTTAGAGTTGCATTCTTTGCAGATATCAAGGTTTCCCCAAATATATCCGGTCTTTGCAGGAAACGAAGCACTAAGGCCAGATCCCATTTGGCTATGTTGGGCGCACTCGGAGGAGAATTGACTTTAAAATGTCTAATTAATTGAGATAGGGCCGAATCTTCCCCTGGGTCGTACCCTATGGAAGCTTTGAGTTTAGAGCCTATGGCTGCTCTGTATCCCTCAATGGAGCTCACTTTCAAGTGTTCGTTAGAAAATAAGTGGTCCAGAAAGTCCGCTACTACAGGTGGGGACGCTTGGAATGGGTCTAATTTAGACTTACTGCACCATGAGGCAAATTTATTCCACTGGGCCCTGTATACCTTGGTTGTGGATTGTTTGTGGCTATTGACTATTTTATCCACTACCTTTTCCGAGAATCCTTTTTTCTTCAAGAAGGATTGGCCAGGCACCATAGATGCAGGTTCAGTAGGTACGGGGCCGGGTGAAAGTGTTGCCAATGTGGTTGGGATAAAAGACCCTTGTGGCATGGGATCGGAAGTGACTTGACCACCGAGCATTGAAGTAACAGAGCAAACCATAGGGCTTCTGGTGTCCACGGAGCTACCAGGAGGAGAAATCGGGGTTTCAATTTGATTATTCTCTGGAGGACTTGGAGTAGGATAGCCTGTGGTGGGAAGGCGTACAGTACCTCCTGTAATGGCCATGGGCAATTGAGAGCGTCTACAGCCCATGCCGATGGGTCTGGGCAGGGAGAGACAAATTTGGGTAGTTGTGTCGTTCTGGAGTTTGCAAACAGGTCCAGGGTGGGAGGACCCCACGGTGACTGATTTACTACCCATCGGAAAGATGAGCGTGCTAGGCACCATTCCGTGTGGATTACTTGGCCTTCCCTGGAGGCTAGGTCTGCCAGAACATTGAGTTTTCCCGCCAAATGTTGGGCTATGAGGGTGATATGACATTGACGGGCTCGGTATAGGATCTTGAAAGCTAGTTTCGAGAGTGATAGGGATCTGGTCCCCCCTGTTTGTTCAGGTATGCTATTGCTGTGGAATTGTCCAACAGAAATAGGACTGATTTGTTTCTGAGTAGATGGTTCAGTTTGTTTAGGGCTATCCAGACTACCCGTAACTCCAGCCAATTGATATGATGTTTGTTCAGAGAGGGAGACCATATCCCTTTCCATACTTGGCCCTGACAGTGTATCCCCCAACCTTTTTGTGACGAGTCCGTTTGAAGTTCTATTTCTGGGGCTGGGAAATGAAAAGGGACACCCTCGGTCATTACGATGGGATCGCACCACCATTGTAGAAGGGATTGTGCCTTCTCGGGAATTTCCGTTTTGGCTTGTGGGAACCTTCCTTGCCTTAGTGCAATCTTGACCCGTCTTTGGAAGGGTCTGTAGTGTAGGCGGCCCAGGGGAACCGTCTTTTCGGTTGCCACTAAAAGGCCTAGAAGGGATTCCATTGCCTGCAAACGTACTTTTCGACCGATGGGAATTGCATTTATGGCTTGAGAAATTTTTAGGCACCTTTCTTCGGTGGGAAATGCTCTGGCATTTTTTAGATCCCATTTCTCCCCGAGAAATATGATGTTTTGCTTGGGAGAGAGTTCTGATTTGGGTAGATTGACCACCAGCCCGACTTGCAGGGCTTTTCGTACCAACCTTACCGTCTGTCGGTGGGCTATCTCCCTGTCCCGATGGGCTAACAGCCAGTCGTCCAGATATTGGAAGACTAGCATGCCTTCTAGACGAGCCCACGCTTTCAGAACTCTCATTACTTTTGAGAAAACGTATGGGGCTGTGGAGAGGCCGAAGGGAAGTGCCCGAAACCAGAAACGTTTTGTGCCCACTTGGAAGCCTAGAAATTTTTTGGCTGATTGATGTAATGGGATATGGAGGTAAGCGTCGGATAGATCTATCGAAGTACCCCACATCCCTGCTTGTAGGCTTTCTTTTATGATTTGGGCCGTGTCCATTTGAAATGTCGTTGTCAGAAGAAACTCGTTGAGGGTGGAGAGGTCTATGACTAGTCTCCACCCCCCTGATTTTTTGGGAACTAAGAAAACCCTGCTGAAGAAAGCTGTCTGAGCTTTGGGCATTTCCTCTATGGCTTCTTTTCTTAGTAGTGATAAAAGCATCTCTTGCAGAGCCAGATCCTTTTCTGAACCCTGGACGTAGGAGGTGGCAAGATTTTTTGGAGCCTGACTGGTGAGAGGTATGGGAACTTTGTGTCCCCTCTGATCCCGTTTGAATGGGAGGGAGTAGCCATTTTTTAGCCAACGGACTACCCGGCGGGAAGCCCCAATTTTCGCCCAATCTTGCCAAAATTTGCCTAGCCTTCCTCCTACGGGCCAGCAGTCGTTGTAGGATTGCAAATCTTTTAAGTTTTCTGCATTTATTAAAGTATCGCCAAGAGACCAAGGAATCTCTGGGCGGTACTTTGGTTGGCTGCTACCTGCTCTGCTGCGGCGATGGACCCTCCTGCCTGGTGCCGTAATTCTGTTTCGGCTTCTTGGCTGGGGGCGGCCGAGGCTGCGCGTTGGGCTTTGACTGCTCTGAGCTCTGGTGCTGGGACCTCTTGCGCTTGAATGGACGTCGGATAGAGGACCGAGACATTCTCGACATGAGTGCAAAGTCTTGCGACAGGGAACGGCTCTCCTGATTGACTTTCTCGATCTCAGCCGGGGGAAATAACTCCTTCTCGCCGAGGATGGGGGCGTGGCGTAACTCTCTTAGTCCTTTAACGCTGGACCAACAATGTTGTAGGAATGCGTCCCGTCTAAGAAAAACCATGGACGTCATCAAAAATGTTGCCAACTTGACCACGTCTCTAGTTGCCAGGGCCAAACATTCCAGTAGCTTGGAGGTCACCGGGTCACTGAAGCGTAAATCGTCCCATCGCGTTTTCAGAGCTTTTAAAGTATGGTCCTGAAAAGACATAATATTGAGAACGTGGCGGGAGGTTGTCTCAATAGTTTTGGCGTCCTTTTCCACCAGAGGTATCTCTGAGTCGTTACGGACGGACGGCATCCAGACTGTGCGTTTGGCGGGCTGCTCTAAAGCTTCTGTCGGCAACAAATCGTCCGATGGCCGATATGGCCCCGGTCTCACTGCGCAATGTCGTGAAGCGTGAAAACGGGACAAAGCACGCCCTTCCGCGTTGTCCATCTTCTTAAACTCTCTTGATCGCACTAATATGGCGTTGGCTATGCCCTCGCTAGTCGGAAGTGCGATGAATGGATCCTGATTCATGGGAGCTGTTTGGGAGGTCATCCGAATCGGGGGATCCTCCTTGTCGAGAACTGGAGAACCGACTGTAACGTTCGCCAGGCGAGCGATCTCCTGGATTGCGTCTCGGAAAGGTACATCTTCCGGAGTCATCGTAGACGACGTGACTGAAGGCGTTGCATTGTCACTACGAGGCGCAAGGTCCGGTGGAGACGGGGTCCTAATTGGGCGTCTTCCAGCCGCTGCTGGATCTTTCCAGAGTTTTTGACCACTACTCGGAGACCTGACGTAATCCATCTCTCGGAGAGGAAGTCGAAACTGGGCTGATGGGAGCGCATCTCCCATTTCCTCATCCGGCCCCTCGTCCTCGGATTCCTGATCTTCCGAGCTTTGCGCTGACTCTTCCCTATTCTCCACAGCTTCCGAACGTGAGGGAGCTGCGCAGGTGGGAGTATAAATCTCCCGTTCTCGATTAAGTGGGATCGACGACAGAGGCGAGGTCACCGAAGGAAAAAAGTCGTCATCCTCTTCCCCGGCTAGGGCTGATACTTGACCTGACGGGGGAAACTCCGAAGAACCGGCGTCGCTAATAACTTCTACTTCCGGTGGCTGACTGTTCGGGCCCAAACCAGAAGGTGGTGAATGGGTCGGAGATGGATGCGTCTCCGGAGGAGGGCGTGAAATCGTAGCCGATGGTTTACGTTAACGCCGCGATTCAGAGGTCTGCTTCTTGAACTGTTGTTGTAGTTCTTGGAGTTGTTTCTGTAATTGAGTCTGTAACGACAGAAACGCAGAAAATTCACTGGGCAAACGAGGAACCTGAGGAGGAGGGGGGAGTTCCATCTGAGATGGGATCCCCAGTTGACCCGACATCGTCGAGAAACTTGCACCCGAATCCGTGTGAGTAACCGTGACCGGCTCTGGTGTGGGTACTGTCTCCGAAACTGTTTCTTTTTTAGCACCTTCCGTAGGACTAAGAGCCCAAACCTTCCTCAAAGTCTCTTTTTCCTTACCCTCTGGTACGTCCAGTTCAGCTACCGTTTCCGAGTATGCTCTCCGCTTACGGGATTTTCTGCCTTTCTTATCCACTGCGAAGGCATCCGACTCAGAGCCTGTATCCATTCGCACCGGTGTGGAGACCTGTTCTAAGATCACTGAACTGGCCTTACGCATAGTCCCCTCTAAAAATTCTGGCGTGAGGAACGGTGCAGAAGATAAGGCTTTCCTTTTATCCCGCCTGCGGTCGTTGCGAACCCTGTTTCTGTAAATGAGTTTCCACTCCTTCCCCGAAAGGTGGTGACACTCAGCGCACGTATTCCACTCGTCGCAGAGGGGCAAGTTTGTTCTCCGTCTACAACGGTCGCAGACCGAATGAGGGTTAAGAGCTGAGGGCGGATGTGTACACTGCGGAAGCGTCGGTGGGTCCCGCAGACCGGCTTCTGTC
This sequence comes from Protula sp. h YS-2021, assembly GCA_949752745.1. NCBI lineage: Eukaryota > Metazoa > Annelida > Polychaeta > Sabellida > Serpulidae > Protula > Protula sp. h YS-2021. Next base: position 48,738,091 of record OX457027.1, on the reverse strand, counting down.
ATATCTGAAAAACAAGCAGAAGAAAAAACACTGATGAGTAAACTGTACATGTCCCCAGTAGACAGGTAAAGCATACAAGTAACAGATATTAATATTCTGGGTATTTAACGAGTGACAGTAGGCAGTACGACGACCACTCTCTTTCATCCAGACGTTACTAACGTATTTATTGGCGTTTCAGGAATTCAGAACCAGATAAAACGCGAAACGGGACACCTGGGCCCATTTTCGGGATCCTCGGTCGATCCCGAAAACGGGATCTGCCCATGAGCCCGAAAACGGTACCCGTCCTTGGTGCCTAAAGATGGGATCCTCTATGGATGGGATCCTAATCCCGACTTAGGCCCGTCCCCTACGTGGGGGGGGGGCATAAACGGGCTTCCAGATGCCATTTACGGCACCCTGGTGCCGTTTATGGGCTACAGCAGTCCCATAAACGGGCTAAAACTTAAAAATTCACCAAAATTCGCCAGAACGCCAAAAAACGTTGAAAGTCTGGACCAAAGAAAGTAGCGTCTAGAGGAAACTGGACGAAACTAACTGGTCTCATAGGAGTGTCTGATACAGCAAAAAACGGGCCATAACGCGATGACACCTAAGCTGTAGCTGACTGGGAATCAAAGCAGGCAAAGTGGGCTGCAGAGACTCAACCAACTCCGAGGCGATGTGTGCACGAACTAGACTAAGAGGACACGTCCTGTAGCTTCCGAGTGGAGAAGAGAGGCACACTTCCCGGGACAAAAAGTCTCCGCTACGTGTAAACTCAACAACTACCAGACCGAAGTCACGAGTGCAACCGTATTGCTCTAATCCTGAATCAAATTAATCCAACATTACAGAGGATGAAGAATATCCTTAAATGCAATGAAATAGAAAGTTAAAAGCAAAATCGCACCTTGCCTAGTTCCCCTTTTTCAACGAAAAAGTGGAGCACACAGAATTGCGTGTGTTGTCAACACCACGCTTGAAGGGAATGATTGATGTCTTCGAATGACGTAAGTCTTCTCATTCTCGCTTGCTGATTGGCTGGAGTTGGAGGGAAAACAGGATAGAGAGTAGAGGGACCATTCTATTCACTAGAAAAATTTCATTTCTATTTGCGTGATATTATTATCCAGAAGGGAACCCATATAAAAGTGGAGATAAGCGAATTCAAAGCTTTTACGAAGTAAAAATGCCATCATCAAAGTATGTCCGGTCTGATCCTTTGTTTCCCCACATCTCGCAACTAACCTTGACATTTCTTTGATATTTGAAATATTTTATATTTAATATTTATTTATCAAAATACTTAATAGCTACTGTTTGAAATAAAAAAAGTTTTATCAGCTAATGACTTTTCGTTCGCAAGATATTTCGCAAATATATACATATATATATATATATTAAAGGAAGAAAGTGCTCATTGGCCCAATGTTTAAAAAGAGCCAAATGTAAGTGAACTAATCGGATTGGGTATAAAGAGGCAACTGAGGGATGATTGCGGGGGTGGAGGGGGGGGGGGGTAGTATGAAAATCGTATGTTGGTGGGGGATTAAACAAGGTCCTCTTTTGACCAGTGGAGAACATCCTTTGCCTTCGCACATAAACTTTTCTTAAAATGCTTGGTATGAGTGCTCCCTAGATAGCCTACTCTTGAAGGTTGTATCATGGGGCAGACGTCTTGGTTTGGGGCATCTGTTGTCTATACGTGGTCATGTACTTATGTAATTTTTACTCAAAATGCGTCCTCTACTACACTTTTTTATCGGATTGTTCTAAGATTTTGAGTGTGCGTTCCTTAGGTAGTCCCTTTCAAAAGTTACTTTCTGTCAGTGCGCAGGAAATTGGCTAAATAATGGCATCTCAAATTTATCGAACTGTTTTCAAAGCATTTCTTCTGACACAATCTTAATCAGGCTCCTTTGAAAATGTTATTTTCTAATCTTTTCCGAACGTATATTATGTTTTAGGTAACAGGTCAAAATGGTCACACGCAGACATTTAAAATTTTTTCGTTTTGATCGGTTTCCTTTCAGATCTAGGTTTTTTCTTTTTCTCTTTGTTGGCGAAAAATCAGCCTAACAATTCCATTCTTTTTTTGAGCTAATTTAAAAAAGTATCATCTCCTACAATTTTGATATGATTACCTCCAAATGTTGTACGAATGTTCCCTAGGCAGTTCTCTTCCTGGAGAAAATTACTTTTTATGGCGATTTACATAAAGCCCAAATAGTGGCATTTATAAGTTTAGTAGGGGGAAAACAATCAGTCGGGACAGACCCCCCGCCCGCCCCCCCCTAGGCGAGCAACATTCTGTCAAGTCAGCAACATTCTGTCAAGCCAGCAACATTCTGTCAAGTCAGCATAAGTTACACACCACAATTTGATCACATCAGAGTAGTATATAAGGGATGAGCTCAATCCAACAACAGTGACAGTCATATCGGTAAGTGGAACTCATTGAAACTTTGTAAACAAAAGTGAAAAACTTAGATAACTTTCGTTATTCTTAGTCGATTTGCATGAAAACTTCACTGTTTAATTCAGTTATTTCCTGTGTTATTTCGCGGATGAATACCATTTGACTTCATCGCTAGATGTCTCTGCTGTGCAGCTCTACAACTGCAGGTGAGACATTCAAGAGAATAAAATACTGCTGAGTCGGCAATGTTAACAAGTTGGAACAAGTTACACATCATATTTTTATTACATCAAAGTGGTATAAATACATGTGTGACGAGAAAAATCATTCGCAATGTCAACTTTGCTTCTTCATCGATGTGTAGAGACCATGGATGACGTCTTCAAAGTGAATTATGCTGACTATGTGTTTTCAAAGCTTCCTGCTTTTGAATCGGATTGGATGTTACAAGTGAAGAATTTACATCAGCATTGGGAAGCTGTTGGAAAGACCATTCCAAGAGATCGTTTCATCCGCTCATTTCTACGTGAATGTGAAGAACTGCATTTGCCATTAAATTACGACATTGATTTAGCATTTATCAACTCGAATACAATTTGGGCAGTTGAGCTCATGTTAGTTGTGGCTGCAAGAATCATTTTACATTATGATGATGACATTCCATTGACGACGAATGCATCCGAACTTGTCCGATTCAACCATGGACGAGTTGAAGTGAATTCAAAACTTTGCAAGATGTTTGCTGGATATAGTTGGGTATAAAAGGGAGTGGACTCACAGGTATCATTTCATTGTGCAGCCATGGAGAACAAGACAAGCAGCTTTAAAATTAGTGCTAACTTAACCATTACTGTGGAGCATGGGGAATTTGGACCATTTCTTCGCATCACACGTGGAGAGAGATGGTGTGCTTATTCACCATCTTTGTGGAAGACTATATGTCAAAGCTTGAAAAATCTACGTGACATTGGCTTCAAACTGTACTTAACAGTAACGAAGTGGCTTGAAGTCATTTTATACTTGGATATGCGTTATGTGAGTTTTGTGCATACATCACGGTTTCAAGGGAAAGAATACACATATCACATCAACATGAATGATGGTGAATGGGAAACATTGCTTCAGGAGATGGATAACATTAACTCAGCCCTATGTACGGAATGTCATGTCATAACTCCTATCAAGCTGCAAAAGGATGGTCAAATGCTGGTGTCAAAGCTATCCAAGAAAAGGCTGGCTGAAGTTCAATTGGAGAACATGAATGTGTAAAATCAACTTGGACTTACCTGTGACTATTGTGGTGTTTGTGGATATGTGGAGGATTATGATTGCCACTGTCACAAGTACAATTGCAAGATGTGCGAACCAAACAACTTCTGCAGCAAGTGTGGAGTACTTAAAGTCTGTGAAGCAAAGTAAAAGTCATAAGACACTGAAACAAGATGGACGCATGTTTTAAAAAGGCTTATGTTGACTTGATGATTGCTAAACTTGCCTGCTGTGGCACTCCAGACTATCAACTTTATCATTTAGACGCTTTTTGGAATGTTTTGCATCATAGTCTTGATGTGATTGAACTAAATTCAAGATTTCTTGGAGAATGTCATAACAGTGGAATAGAAGATTCTGACTTTGACTTTGATTCTGCGCTTTATTCTGCCCGCACTGATGTGGAAGTATATTTCACCGTGGTTGATTATTTGAGAGATTGCTGCAAAGAAGAGGAAACCGACATGTCAGAATAAAACAGAAACAAAGTCAACATGGAGAATCTTGTACTATTTAGCGGTTACAAGGACGCTCTTTCAAACATGTTTCCAACACGACTTGAAAAGTATGGACATGTGTTCAACTCAAGTGAAGCTTTGTATCAATATGAGAAAGCAGTTTTTCATCACCGCCAAGATATTGCTTCAGCCATTGCTTCTTGTAGAAATGGATATGAAGCAAAGCGTATTGCTAAAGTGATAAAGCCATGTCCGTTATGGCATACAGTGAAGAGAAGCAAAATGCAAGATGTTTTACAAGTCAAATGGAATCAGTGTGTATTGTTTCGCAACAAGTTAAAAGAATGTAAAGACAAAACTTTAGTTGAAGCAACGTATGATCATTGGTGGGGAGCTGGTGTGAAACAATTGTCATCTCCTTCATATCCTGGCCAGAATATTATGGGAAAGATGTTAGAAATGTTGTGTGAGGGTTAGAGACTTTTCATTATCTTATCAAACGTCATGGTGTGCAGACATGTTTTTAGCAAATATATGGATGGATGGATGTAGAAACATGTTTCAAGAACAAGTTTGTGGACTATATGATAAGTGAACTAGCACGTTTTGGAACTGTTGAACAACAACTGGAACACTTTGACATCTATTGGGAACTTGCTCATTCCATGCTGAACTTGTCAAACTTGCGTAAGGATTTCATCAAAGAGTCATACATTGCTGGAGCTGAGGAGTTTGATGTGGAAGCAGCATATCACTTTGCTCGATTTGATCCAAGACTGTTTGATGAAGTGAGAGAGTGGTTAATCTACATTGCAGTATAATGACAGACGTTACATTGAGACAATATATTGTACAAAAAACGTATTGTGAAGAAATGTTATTAGCTGCAAAAAAGTTTGCATGTTTAATATGTCCTGCTTGTCAACATGAAGAGTGTTCAGAACATACTTGTCATTCTGCATGTGTCTATTCATACTGGAATGAAGCTAAATATTATATTCATTTAGATAAAGTGTTAGAGAATGCAAATCAACGTTGTGAAAAATATGGTTTAGATGCTATTACATTAGTAGTTGGTTAGTGTTCATTGAAGACAAATGGTCTCCAGTTATTCACACCATTGTATCAATACTTGATTTGTAAAATATGTTACTATGTTGATTGAGTTATAAAATAAAAAGTGTTCTGTTGAGAAGTGCTTTTTCATTCATCATGTCGACGTGGAAAGACTACTTAACCAATATTTACTTCAAACCTGGACAACCTGGGACATTTGCTGGTCCTTACAAACTTTATCACATATTAAAAAAACATGATCAACCAGTCACTCATTCGCAAGTGAAGAAATGGTTACAGGATCAAGATGCCATCAGTTTACTACAACCTGTAAAATATAGGTTTAAAAGGCAACGTGTCATTACACGTGGAATTGATGACATGTGGGATATTGATTTAGCTGACATGGGAAACATAGCTCCCTATAATGATGACACCCGCTTTTTATTGGTTGTCATTGATGTGTTTTCCAAATATTGATGGGTGCAACCAATACCTAATAAATCAGATACCAGTGTCATAGAAGCCTTTCAAAAGATTTTTCATGAAACACAACGAAGACCAAGAACTCTAAGGTCAGATAAAGGAACTGAATTTAAAAACAGATGGGTAAAAGCATTTTTGAAGAAGGAGGGAATACATGCCTATACAACAAAGAATGAAACCAAAGCCAACTTTGCTGAGAGAGTCATTCGTACTCTAAAGGGAATGATGTATCGATATTTCCTACATAATCAAACGTATCGCTATATGGACATCCTTCCAGACTTAGTGTATAATTACAACCATAGACCTCATGGCTCCCTCTCTAATAAGTATGCTCCAGCAGATATTCGTAAAGACATCGAATCAAAAGTGTGGAAGTATATGTATGTAGACAAATTGAAATTGAAACCAAAGAAGAAAAAACTTACAAATTTAAAATTGGTGATCAGGTTCGCATTTCCCACATGAAATATGTATTTCAGCGGGATTATCATATAAAGTGGACGCAAGAAGTCTTTATTATCACACATAGTTGTAAGAAGCAAGGAATACACTTATATCGTGTGAAAGACTTTTTAGACGAGGATATTGATGGATATTTCTATGAAGAAGAACTGCAGAAAGTAAAAAAAGATATTGAATCTGTCTACAGAATTGAAAAGGTGTTGAAAACACGAAGAAGACGAGGTGTTAAAGAATTATTTGTGAAGTGGTTAGGTTGGCCAAAGAAGTTTAACAGTTGGGTGAAAGAAACTGATATTCGAAAATGAAGCATCCTTTCACATGTTTGGTCTCTGGACCTACAGGCATTGGTAAAACGTCTCTAGTTAGAGAAATTCGAGAACAAAAGTTAATTAAACCCTCTCCAAAAACCATTTTATGGCTCTATGCAGCAGATCAGCCTTTTTACCAGGGAATGAAGGGTGTGGAATTTTACCAAGGCATTCCAGATGACATTGAAGAGCGTTTTTACCCGAAAACACCAAACTTACTCATCATTGATGACTTAATGACCAAATGTCATAGTGATGAGCGTATGACACGTCTCTTTAGTGTTGGTAGCAGTCATCAAAATCTAAGCATTATTTTTATTGTGCATAATTTGTTCCATCATGGTAGAGAAATGCGAAATATTAGTTTGAATACACATTACATCATTCTGTTTAAAATTCCTAGAGACAGTCAACAAATAAGTACATTAGCGCGACAAATATATCCTGGAAAATCTAAATTTCTCATAGAAGCCTATCAAGATGCTACGAGCAAACCTCATGGCTATTTATTCATTGACTTGAAGCCGAAGACGAATGATCAACTACGTATTCGTACAGGCATTTTACCAAAAGATACACATTACGTATATGTTGGTAAAGTAGCGTATGAACAAGAACCAAGTCACTTGACCATTCGCAGCCAAGATGTCTAAACGTATTCGAGCGAATCAACCTTTTCTTCACTTGCTCGCACGCAGCGGGCCTAAACGACGTAAATCCTTGTTACGACAAGCAACTAAGGAGTAATTAACTAGCTTGTTTGAAATTTGTTTGAATATATTGCGAGGACATTTACCCTTAAGCTCAAAAAGGTATAAGGAATTCAAGCGTGAACGTCATACCCTACGCAAATTGGCAGATAAGAAGATATCACTGCAAAGAAAATAGAAGTTAGTTAATCAGAAAGGAGGATTCATTGGAGCTATTGCTAAATTTGCATTACCCTTGTTAGCTCAGTTGCTGTTAAAATGAAACATACTATGAAAATGGTCCTCATTCCTGAATATGAATATAAAATGTTGTTAGAAAAGAAGGGAAAAGATGGTAAAATCAAAACGAAAGTGGATAAACTTTTACGTGGGAAACGAACTCGTGAAAAGGCAATAGAAATGTCTCAAGTTCTTGGACGCCATTTACGAACAATTCAATCACAACAACAAAAGTCTGTTACATCATCCAAAGCAGAAAAATCAGAAAAGTCCCAACAGTTTCTAACCCATTTTCAACCTATTTATCATGTAAAACTAACACAACTTCTAGCGGAACTTAAGAAAGATAAAAATGAACTTGTCTTAAAAACGGGTACTGTCATTACAAATTCCAACATTATTGATTTGTTGAAAGAAGCATTGGTTTCTACAAGAAGAAAAGAACGACGAGAACCACCACATGTTTGGAAGCAGTTTATTGAGGAAATTGTAGACGCTAATATTCCAAAAACTGTTTTTGGCAAAAAGGCAACTCGTGAAGATATTACAAAAGAGATACAACAACGTCAACAAAAGTTGTTTCCAAAAGGATGGGAAACGTTTTAACACGGATTAAAGAGTTATCGTGTTGTTGTTGTAAAGAAAATGGAAATACTATTCCTGTATAAATTAGGTGTGTCAGTGCTTGTTGTCAAGGAGAAGTAGTAGATACCAATGTAGATAGCAATTTAGAAGACAATGTAGACAGCAATGGCGATGACGAGTGTCAAACATGAAGTAATGTATAGACACATCTAGTTAATCTACATCACACAAAGGATTTAGTCATCATGGAGTCAACAAGTTTTTATATAACTTTATCTAGCAATGCTAGTTTGAACTATTATCCTACTAATAAGGCGTCTACTTATCAAATTCGTTTACCTCGTACAATATATTTGAAAGGAAAATATGAAGTAGCCTTAGCTGAAATTCAATACCCACACACATGGACGACAATGAGGCCAGGAATAGACTATACCCTTCATTATCGATCATCATTAGATGTATTTCATGCATTTCCATTCCATATGGTTACTACAGATCCATACCTGAAATATGTACTGCAATAAATGCATAATTACAAAAATCTATTAATGCAAACCCTATTAGGTTAAAGTATGATAAAATTAGTCGAAAAGTTTCTCTTATTTTAAGAGATGATTATGATATTGTCTTTTCTACTGGATTAGCTGAGATTTTAGGATTTAAACCAGATAAATGGTATAAAGAATCCGGTCCTGCTGAACATCAATCCGATGTGAAACATGGATTTTATACACTTTATGTGTACTGTAGTATTTGTGAGCCACAAGTAGTTGGAGATTATTATGTTCCTTTACTACGTTCTGTTCCCATTGAAGGGTATGATGGTGATATTATTATGAAAACTTATGAAGAACCTCATTACGTCACTGTAAACACATCCAAATTTGACACAATAGAAATGAATAGGATGACACAGGTCATAATGTTTCATTTCAAATTGGGAAAGTGATATGTAAACTTCATTTTCGACCAAAAGCATTATGAAAGCATATACACACGATCCGTCTGCATATCGCAACCATTTTCTTCGTCAAGTGGGTGGGGAATTACCAGGATTTAAAGGAGCACGAATACAGTATGGAGATGGTAGTGGTTCAATACTGGGATCATTGGCTCACAAAGCTATTCCACTGCTTAAGGCAGGGGCTAAAATCGTTGCACCACATCTTAAAAAGGCTGCAAAAGATGTCGCGAAAGATGTTACAGGCCGAGTAGCACAACGTGTCATTGGTGATGTGTTAGGAGGACAAAAGAGAGCACAACCTGCCAAACCTGCTAGAAGGCGAAAGGCAGCTAAACGGATAACATCAACAAAACATAAGAAAGATATTTTTTAATCATGTCTTTAATTCATAATCATTCTTGTGAATGTAGTCTTTCTCCATTAGAATGGTTTCACATACCACCAACGCAAACTGCTGTAGAAAAAAGTTATAATGTGGACTATCAACCACTCACTACCATTAGAGAGGGCGCTCCAATAGAATTCTACATTCCTGCGAGTACAGAAGAATATCTAGATTTAAAGAACAGTAGACTTCATATTGTATGTCGCATTGTAAAAGCTGATGGAACACCATGCGATGTCGATGATAATGTATCATGTATCAATGATTTGTTTAATGGGTTATGGTCTAATATTGAATTATTTCCAAATGACCGATTAGTATCACATAGTAACAATACCCATGGTTATACCAGCATCATATCTCATCTCATTCATGACTCGGAAGAAAGTCTCCATTCTGAGCGCTCTCATCTATAAAGATACTGCTGGGTCAACGAATAGTCATGAGGTGAAAACAGCTAATCATGAAAGATATGTAGCAGGTTTTCATGTAAATGTTGAGGGTGGTGATGTAGCTCTGCAGGGAAATAATGGTTTACATAATCGTTATTTGTATACACGTCAAAGCCGTGAGTTTACGCTTGCAGGCGGTTTAAGGGTAGATTTGTTTGAGCAAGAACGCTATCTTCCAAATGGTATGAGTATGAAATTACGTTTACATAGACAAAAAGATGAATATGTATTAATGGCTGCAAATAATGGTTATAAAGTAGAAGTGAGAGATGCGTTTTTAACCATTCGCAATGTGAGGGTTAGTCCAGGTATTCAGTTAGGACATGCAGATGCATAGATGAAAAGCCCTGCTAAGTTTATTATTACCAGAAAAGAGTGTAAAGTGTTAACTATTCCAGCTGGATTTCAATCTTTTGTGAAAGATAACATCTTTTTAGGCCAATTACCAAAGCGTATTGTCATTGGACTGGTTCATAATGAAGCCTTTGCTGGAACAGTGTTGAGAAATCCATACAACTTTGATCATTTTCTTCTTAACTATATGCAGCTTTACACGGATGGTGAACCAGTCCTATCTAAACCTCTCAAACTTGATATAAATTGTGGCAAATATATTGATGCTTTTGAAACGTTTTACAAATCTTTTGATAGATTGAATGGTGAGAAAAGTTCTATTATAAAACGGGAAGATTGGCCTAGAGGGTATGCTTTATTTTCTTTTGACTTAACACCTGATTATGATGGTGATGATCATTATGCCCTTATCAAGCATGGGAATGTGCGACTAGAAATGAATTTTGCTGGTGCCTTGCAAAATACAGTCAATGTTATAGTGTATGCTGAATTTGATAACATTGTTCAAATAAGTGCAAATCGTAGCATTCGATTCGACTACCAGTCATGAATACGAAGCAGATAGAAGTCATCCTATCCCATGATGCCGCGACAAAAGACTTGTTTCAAGGTGTGTTTTCCATGGACAAGTTACCATCTTTACAACGTGTTGCCTATGTCATCAACACAGACGATCATGATGAGCCAGGAGAGTATTGGGTGGCAGTATATTATGACAAAGACCCTGCAGAATATTTTGACTCATATGGACTTTTACCTATAGACAGTCGTTTGAATAAGTTTTTAAAGTTTAATTTCATTTATAATTCAGTTCCATTACAAACACCGATATCATCTACATGTGGATTTTATTGTGTGCATTATATAATTCAAAGAGCTCGAGGACAAAGTCCTTTTGAAATCATTGATGTATTAAGAAGAAGTGATGGTGATTTTGTTGTAAAGGATTTTGTATATAGGCATTATAAGCCATTTTTTTATTGATGTTATATTAGATGTATTAGTGAAGTAGTTGGTAATTGTGAATTGTATTATGAATATTGTAAAGGATTTTGTATATAGGCATTATAAACCATTATTTTATTGTTGTTATATTAGTTGTATTAGTGAAGTAGTTGGTAATTCTGAATTGTATTATGAATATTGTAAATAAACAAGACAGTTTTATACGACATTCGTTGTTTATTGTGTTAAACATTATTTACATTTTTACAATTATTTAACATTAAACTTTTATTTTACAAATACATTCAATACATCGATAAACACATGCCATTCATACCAATCTAAATTAATATATGTATCATAGACATTACATTCACGTTTGTAAATGCTATGAAAGCTCACATAACACTGTCCATTACCAAACTTTATTATTTTAACATCTTCATGTTCAGACAGTTTCAGTTCATATCCATCTTCATTTATGTCAATGTCCATCACCATAACGCACATGGGATGTGTCAGCTCAATGGACTTGGTGCCTCGCATGAGTTGCACTCCTTCCTCTTTGAATTCAAGCGTCAGATTCTTTCCAATCCAATGCTTGTAACAGAGCGTACCATTCCACTGTGTTGAGGGTGATGTAGTCGTAGCTTTCTGTAAGCTCGTCATATTGGCGAAATTGTACAAACACGTCTAGACCGTTCTCAGTCACACGCACTTCTAATTCATTTGAGAGTATTAGAAGAAAGCCAGGTATCCTCAACTTCTCTAGATGTACTTTCAACACTGATTGTTCGTCAAGTGATAGAATGATATACTTTCCAAAATGTTTTAGCACAATGTCATCACATAAGTTTCTCATATATGAGAATCCATGTGTAATGGGATTATAATCCAACACATAGTCTTCCATCTCGTTCAACAGTCAGATCAACTATGAGCTGTCTCCTTGTCTGCAAAGACGTTTTTATGCTCGGATGATGTCAAACAGCGGGCAGCTTCCAAGAATCGTAAGATTGCGCGCCAGTTCTTGATATTAAAGTGGATTAAATCTATATGTGAAGTATCTGGCACAACTCCCTTATAATCCTCTGGATAATCCTGTAAAAGATTTCTCCAGAATGTCACACGTATGTTAGAATCATATTCAGTCACCAACACTTCAACTTTATTTCCAAGTCTACGTTCAAACCCAGGTTCAAGCGGTATGTTTTTAAAGTCTTTCCACACTTCAGGTTTAAACCGATAATCAGAACTTATCCGAGAACTTAGGATCACTTCATTCCTATCATTTACAGTAAGGTAAGCACCATCGTTCAACATGAGTGCATTCATGATTTTACCTGGTTATGCGCTGTCTTCTTGTCTGCGAAGCCTTTTATCCACTTCTATCACTTGCTTCTTCAACATTTTCCATTCAGGTATTGTCAGCAAAATTCCCCTTTTCGTAGGACGGTTTCTTCCAATCCCCTCATCTCTGAGGTATTTACGAATGTTCACCACTCCTTCAATGCCTTGTTTCATAATCTTGATATACTTTCCATTTCCTAGAGAAAGCATTCCATCCCACGACTGTGGTGTTGGTGCCGTCTCCACTTTCAATTTCTCGATGGTACTGTCAGGATTTTTAACTTTTAAGTCTTTGACTGTATCTGCAAGAGTATCCATATCAGTTGTAGACCTCTTACGACTTCCAAATTCCATGTTAACTCTTCAATGTTCACACCTCAAATAACTCTTACGTTGGAGGACCTCCCCTTTTTATACCACAGCCTTGTAATGTCCATGCGCTAAGGTGGAATAGCCATCATTCAGCACATATCGCTTGTCGTCATATGGGGAGAGGGCTACTTTCCTCAACTTCTTTGAGAAAAGCTGGTGACTATGACTTCGAATAATGTGTCCTGTAGCCATCGTTTGAGTTTTCTTGAACAAACTGTCTCTATACTGTACATGTTTAATGCGTCTTTGCCAAGCTCGATTGATTGGCCGTACGTTTTTCTTTCCCACCATACATCATACTATACATTTTTCGGTCGAAGTCCAACAAACTCTTCAATGGGAATGCCCGCCGTCTCATCTTTCATTTTCCCAAGCACTTTTTTGTTCACGTTGGAATGTAGGAAATGATCTGGCGGATAGTTACTTGTGTCGAACAGGTCAGCATCTTGCTGCATATCCTTGTAGATATCGTCCGTTTCTATGTCGTAACATAGACTGTCGGTGTCGCTGAACAACAACTTGGCATTGGGATACTTGACCATGATGTAGTTGTAATGAAAGTTGAACATAAGCACTTTGCTGAGGTCGAGAATGGTGAAGCCAACTTGAATGGGTTTATCCAGAAGCAAATCCGCTTTGCGCAAATGTACCGCGGTCAAATCTTCGTTGAAAATTTTGAATTTGTGGAAAGAAGGTTTGGCTACAGGTTTCTTGAACCACTTTTCCTTGTGAACAAGTTCAACATTGATTCGCTTTCTCACATTTTCCATGGTTTTGCCAAACACTGAGTTGTTCATCAGTTTGAAGAAGTCTTTCTCAAATGGGTTCTTAGCCAATTTTCTCTTTTCTGTGTTCAAGGTAATGTATTTTGCCAGCCATTTGCTCTGTTCAAACATGATGGCGCGATGTACTTTGGTAACTTTCAACCCTAGTGAGCCGTACTGTTGTAAATTCCTATAATGGAGTACGTATTTCTTCTTGTTAGACAAGTTAGGAATGAGCTTTTCACTGGGTTTGCCTTTCATGTTCAGATCTTCAAGTAGCTTCTGACTGTACTCTGACAATTCTCCAAATTTGACACATTTCCGTTCTGGAGCCACTGGGTAGTGATTATGACGATCATGGATTGAATTTGGGTATTCTAAATCCACTTTCAAAATGAATCCAATGTCGTCATCTTCTGCTACATCCATGAAGTCGACGGATTCTGGCTCGCTCACCCACATAAATCCTCTTTGTGGCATGCTTTGTGACATGGCCCAGCCATACAAGTTGTTTGCGTCGAGGTACATCAGGTAGTTGTTTGGTAACTCAGAATTGTAATCTGTTACGTAGTAATTATTTGCTTTCGCATACTTGTGCGTGATCACAGATATTCCTCCACGTATGCCTTGTTCAACCATTTGGTACATGTCAATGTCATTAATCAATTCCAACTTCACCTTTGTCGCTTTTAACATAGCATCCCACGACAGTCCTGGTGCTGTATAGTAGTGAGCAGGATCCAATTCATACGTGTTGAAACGCACTTGACGAAAATTTTCAAACACGTCAGCTAGCAGTAGCACATCTGATTTCAGGTACAGGTCGTGGTATTCACCAAATGTGGTACAGTTGAATGTCTCCCACACCTTCTGAGCATGTGCATAGTCCTCATCGCTAATGTCCTCTACGCTAAGCTGACTATAAAACTTGTCCTTGGACGGCAGTTGTGTTTCAGCAAACTTGGATGGTTCGTCCACGTAATCGTAGGGATACACTCCCTTTCTCAGCAGCAAATCTTGTTGGTTGCTATCGCGAATGTGAGAGGTCATGTTGTAGAAGTTATCTTTCCCTTCTGCCGCAAGGTTGGATACCAACTTCTGTAGAGAGGTACTCATGAACTGAAAGTTGTCTGTAAATTTTAGATTGCTCATGGTGAATGCAATATATTTCTCAATGGTGTTGGGAATGACTGTAATCGTTTCATTTTTAAATTTTCCAATTTCTTCCATGATCAAATGGCTGTCATAGCCTCGTAAATTGTGGAAAAACACAGGAATGATAAAAGAATCTTTATCCCCCTGCTTATCCTTTCTAAGTCGGAATTGCAAATTGCATTCATTATGTGCAGCTCCGCGGTATTTGCCATTGATGTGGTCATGATCTCTCACACGATCTGCTCCTAGATGCTCATGACAAATGTAGCAATCAACAGCGTTCTTGAAATCCTCTTTGTCTTCACGAGTCATTACCATATCCTTTGGCTGCTGTAAACCATGCACAATACGATCACGTTCATTCACCATATGGTCTAAAAAGACTTTCACGGCATTATCTCCTCGATACACAACTGGTGCACGTATGTCATACTGGCTGACAACTACATAGGCGAAGCTGTTTGGACGATGATGCTGATACTTGTCTCCTTCCTGCTTTTTCGTGAAACATTCAAAGTCTGCATAAATCACAAAAGGTGCTCGCTGTTGTTTGGCTACATTCTTAAACTTGATGAAGGGTTCCTTGATAAACGTTGTGCTCCATGCTTGCCACACACTTCACGATGCTTGTCTAAAAGATCTTGTCGCATAAACCCATGAAGACGATTGAAACAATAAAATGCTGCATTCTTGCACTTTGATCGATAAGCCATAAGTCTGCTGAAATTCTTGATGAGACAGTAATGTCTTTTCTTGTCATTGCTAATCAAAAGCAAGTTCATTTCTCTCACGCTAGTGTTTCGACTCGGAACAACTACATCTTGTTCATATCCAAACACATCGATAGACACATCATTCTCCTTTTCAAACTTGGGAATGTCTGTAATCCGTGTGGGAAATGTCATGCCTTCCACCTTCAATTCGTTCTCAAATGGCGTGTAATGATTCACACGTTGTGGGTTTCTGTCATGAGGGTGAAGGTGAGCTAATACAGACCATAAGAAGCACTTATTGTCATCATTCTGAATGTTTAACACACCTCCTGTATTCTTTACTTTCTTCGGTAGTGGAATATAACCACTCGCTTCTAGTGGCGCTGACATAGCTGTATGCACTTCAGTATACAGCATGTTATCCAACACCCAGCCAGAACCTTGTCGCTCATGTTCATCAAACCTAGTAAACAATTCTTTATAGGCTTCTGGCAAGTCCTTCTCAATATCCGCTGGACTGTATGCTGTATATGTCGGACTGCTGATGAAGGCATTATCCACTTGTTCTACCATAACGCCTTCTGCATTCGCCGTCAGTTTCTTGAAGCGTGCATGCACCACAATATACCATTTCATGCCACGGTTTAACGTATCTAGCAAATGTCTCTTGATCCGGTTCTCTTGTTGTCGCATTTCAAGCAGTAAATCCGATCCATCTTCAGGCTCAAACCGTCTTTCCTGTGCGTTTTCACCAAGACTCACTTTTCTGCCTCTGCCTACTTGTCCTGTCTTTTCTTTCTTTGAAACCTGTTCTTCATGAGGTACATTTTCAATCTCAGCTGGTATGCATGCATGCGTCTCAAAAGCATCCAAAGATGGAAATATTTTCATACATTCACCGCAGAGGACTGGATCAGGTCTGTCAATACCATCTTGTACCGTCTTTCGTCTCTTAGCTTCAATATGCTCAACAAGCTCTTCGTGAGCACGTTTCAACTTGGCTGGTTTGCATGTATGTGCCACGAACACTTCCGGAGATGGAAATGTCACATCACAATCATGACAGTAGACTGTTGTCATCGTTGCTGTTGTTGCTGAAATGGGCAAAATACACGTTTCACTCTTCCTTTTATACCACTTCGATAGTGTGTTAACTCAGCAGAATTTATCACTGATTCATATGCATGTTTCACTCTTCCTTTTATGTTACTTATATGTAATCAAAATATGGTGTGTAACTTTTAAAATTTGTTCAGAATTGCTGACTCAGCAGAATTTTATTCTCTTGAATGTCTCACCTGCTGTTGTAGAGCAGCAGAGACATCTAACGGTGAAGTCAAATGGTATTCATCCGCGAAATAACACAAGAAATAACTGAATCAAACAGTGAAATTTTCATGCAAATATACTAAGTATAACGAAAGTTATCTAAGTTTTTCACTTTTGTTTACAAAGTTTCAATGAGTTCTACTTACCGATATGACTGCCACTGCTGTTGGATTGAGCTCATCCCTTATATACCACTCTGATGTGATCAAATTGTGGTGTGTTACTTATGCTGACTTGACAGAATGTTGCTGACTTGACAGAATGTTGCTCGCCTGGGGGGGGGGGGGTCTGTCCCTACTGCCGGCTAGTGGGGGGGGGTCTGTCCCGACTGCCGGCTAGGGGGGTCTGTCTCGACTGCCGGCTAGGGGGGGTCTGTCTCGACTGCCGGCTTGGGGGGTCTGTCCCGACTGTCGGCTAAGGGGGAGGTGTGGGGGGTGAGGGTGGGGGTAAAATGACGTCACTTCCTGTGCTGAAATCCTTGTTTTCCCCTTACTAAGTTTTTTATTAGCCATTTAAAAAAAACTTATTTTCACATAATTTCATAAGGTTTCTTCAGGCATTTTTGTTCGAAAGCTCCCCAGGTGGTTCCCACTTGAAAAGTTACTTTTTTTGTGAATCGTCTAATATTGGCAAAATTGCGGTTTTTGAAAATTTTTCGTTAGTTGATTTTTAAAAATGCATTATTTCCTACAATTTTGATAGGATTCTTCTCGAATATTTTGCGACTATTCCCTAGGTCGGTGTTCTTCAAAGGTCATCATTCGAAGCCATAACGTCTTTTTTTTATCACAGAAGTTTGTGAAAGTTGCTTTATCACCATTTGATGACAAGCGCTATATGTTGGGTGATGGCTACACCACGTTAGCTCATAGGCATTACACAGCTCACAGTACCACTCATGAATACAAGAGTTAAAAAGGCGTCGACCTCGGACAGAGCCATCATTCTGCATCAAACTGTTGAAGAGTGAACATGTCTGCAGTTAGCGAACAGTAACTGATACCTACGGTAATGCCTACAGCAAAGTCTGAAGCAGCACCTACAGTAAAGTGTGAGACAATGAAATGAATACAACAAAGTCTGATACGAAGCCACTGCAACAGCCTCAAAATCATCCACAGTTAAGAAAGATGAAAAGACATATGGGCTCGCTTGCACCTACCATACCACCGGTTAAACAGCATAAAATGGAGCTTAAAGCAGAGCCAAAAGCAGAATTTATGAAGACTAAAGCCAAACGAACACTTAAGTCTAAAGAAGAGAGAGGATCTGAGCTTGATGCTGTTGACATTGCAAAGTCTATAAAGAAGATAGTCTAGGTGATTTACCAATATGATCCATACTATTTCAGAAAATATATTAAACTGGTGAAATACCAACAGCAAGTGATGGTTAACATTCGTGAATATATTAGGGATCATGCATCTGGGAGGTTATATTCTACCAAGAAAGGAATTTTGTTGTCATTGAAAGAATGCTAGATGCTGAAGAAACAAGTGACGTCAGTGGATCACGTGCTTATTAATAAGCATATTGATGAGTATAAATGCTTCGACATTCAACAAAAAAGTAATCAGTTGTCATCATTGTTTTCACTAACGATCTGTTCTGGAACTTTCATTATCGTATCTTTTGAAGACCGAGTCGTGGTGAAGGATTATTTTGAACATTTACCAATGCCAGGATTTCATCTAGAAGTGTTAGAAGATCTTAGTGTGAAAGTCATTGAACGCGACGGTGAACGCTGTATACAATTTCAACAGTATCACGCTCAGTCCGAAACTCTGGTGTCAAGTGTATGATGCTTGGCAAGAACTTGAAACTTAGCTTTGAACCAAATGGACCTGTACAATACGTGGTTCAAAAGTATTGACTTTACACCTGAATATGTGGAATATGATAAAGACTATAAAAGGTTAAAATGAACTGACACTGTCAAATCATGTCAATGTTATGTCAGTTTCATAACATCACAAACGGGTTGATAACATTTATGATGCTTGTATCAATTTAAGTTGTTGGGGGTGGGCTAATATGTTAATGTACTGGCATAATATGTATTGAAACATATTTTGTTCTCAGTAGTGAATTGGAAATATGTTAAATTGTTGTTCTCCTCAATAACTGCTAATATTTGTGATTCATTACGTGAAATAAAAATAAACTTCATGTGATGCTTTTCAACTTTTTAATATTTTCTCAAACAATAATTCACCATAATACATAAGAATATATGATATATTTGGTTTACGGGTGAGCTAACACCTCGACAGGGACCCTGCATTTGAACGAAAAAGGATTTACGGGTGAATTAACACCATTACATTCCTATAACCTTAGAGATGCATTAGAGCAATCTTAAATTATTATGGTAGTATAGCAATAACCATTTACAAGTATACCTTTGGATAAATATCTGGCTAAAATTTAATAACAAATTAAAAAAGATTAACTACAAATTTAAACATTAAACAAGTTCAATAGAACAATGGTTTATAACGTCCATAGACAAAGTCTTTGACTGCAAAATCTTCGTCACTTCCTTTTAATATATCAATATTAAACACACAAAATGAAAGGATCTGCTGCAATGGTAGTGAATTATACACATACTCATTATTTAAAATCTATAGATGGAAGACCATAAGAGTCAAAATATTCCACAACTTTGTCAAAGTACACCCAATGTTCACGGGATTCATCAGGTTATCTGTGTTGATGACATAGGCTCGTTGCTGTAATGCTGGCAGTTGATCCGTAGGAAACACGCCGTGGAATAAGTGTTTTGTCATGACATCGTTCGTCAATATGGCATCTACCTGCTTCGTGTTCATGATTGATATTCAAACTGAATACTGAAAAATGTATTTATTTCAATGATGTTGTCAAATTCAGCAGACTACGGCATTGACTGTATTTTGCAAAGCACCGGCAAAATTAATCTCTAGCCACAGGATTCCATGTTTGATAAGGGCGTAATGGTCATCACCATCATAATCAGGCGTCGAAAGTAAACAAAGCATAACCTGTAGGCCAATCTTCCCGCTTTATGATGGAGCCTTTCTCATCATTCAGTTTATCAAAAGATTTGTAAAGAGTTTCAAAAGCGTCACGATATGTTCCCTGATTAATGTTAAGGTTGAGAGGTTTGGATAGGACTTTCAGGAGTTTTCATCCATGCATCTGTGTCCTAGTTGAACACTGGACTAGCTCTCACTTTGCGAATGGTTAAAAGCACATCTCTCACTTCTACCTTAAAGATATGATTTGCAGCCAATTATGAATATTCATCTTTTTGCGTTTGCAAAGCAATTTCATGCCCATGTCATTGGGAAGATAAGGAACCTTCTCAAACAAGTCCACTCGTAGGGAACCCGTAAGCATAAACTCACGACTTAGACGCGTATACAAATAAAGATTATGTAAGCCATTATTTCCCGCTTCAGGTATGTCGCCACCCTCAGCATTTACATGAAAGCCTGTAATATAGTTTCAATGACTGGCTAATTTCACTGCATGAGAATTTCTCTATCCAGCTGTATCCTAATAGATGAGACCCATGGAGCGCTCAGAATGGAAACTTTCTTCCAAATCATGAATCCGGTGAGATATGATGCTAGATGGGAATTGTTACTATGCGAAATCTATCGATCATTTAGAAATAATTCAATATTGGACCATAAACCATTAAATAAATTATTGATGAATGTTACGCTATAATCTACACCACAAACTGTTCCATCACGCTTAGCAATGCTACATACGACATGAAGTCTACTATTCTTTAAGTCTAAATATTCTTCTGTACTATCAGGAATATACAATTCTATTGGAGCACCATCTGTACATGCAGTGAGTGGTTGATAGTCTACATAACTTTTTTCTACAGAAGTTTGTGTTGGGGTATGTGAAACCATTCTAATAGAGAAAGACTGAATTCACAAGAATAATCATGGATGATTGACATTTTTTCTATTTCCGAAATATATATTCTTTCGCCTTCTTACAAGTTTTGTTGGTGTACTTCGTTTATCAATAGCACCAACAACTTTCTGAACTACACCACCAGTTAAATCTTCAACCACATTCTTTACAGCTCGTTTAAGATATGGTGCAACCATTTTATCTCCTGCCTTAATGAGTTGAATAGCTTTACGAGCCAATGCTCCCAAGAACGAACCAAAGCCATCCCTATATTGTAAATCCGGACAATTCTCCACCCATTTGATGCTTGAATTGGTTGCGGTATGCAGATGGATCGTGATGATATACTTTCACAATTCTTTCATAATGCTTTTTGTCGAAAATGAAGTTTATAGATCACTTTTCCAGTTTGAAATGCCACATCGTGATCTGTGTCATCGTTAATATTGATTTCTATCATGTCAAATTTCGATGTGGTAACAGGTACGTAATGACATTCTTCATAAGTTTTCATAATAATATCACCATCCCGACCTTGAATGGGAACAGAACGTAGTAAAGGAACATAACAATGTCCAGCTACTTGTGGTTCGCATATACTGCAGTACACAAGAGCATAAAATTCATGTTTCACGTCTTCTTAATGTTCAGCAGGACCAGATTATTTGTACTATTGATCTGGTATAAATCCTAAAATCTCAGCTAGTCCAGTAGAAAAGAAAATTTCACAAGCATTTTTCAAAGTAGGAAAGTAAGACAAGTTCGACATTATAGCACACTTTGTAGTAATAGATCTTTCTTATGCACCATTCATTCCAGTACATATTTCAGGTAATGAAATGATGACCGGTAATGAATAGAATTATCCATTTCTTGTCTCATTGTCGTCCAAGTGTGGGTCTTGAAATTCCTTTCAAATATAATGTACGAGGCAAACAAATCTGAAAATTAGAGGCTTTATTAGTAGGATAACAGTAAATCAATAATGCTGGAATTTTCAATTACATCTCCAGCTTTCAACGCTAGTTCATTATTATCTGTCCATCTCGTACCATAATTCATAAATTTTTGTTACTTTCACATGATATATAGCTGAAATGGTTTGGAAATGTTAACTGTCGGGATTTTACTGCGGCAGCTGACTTTTGTTGCTGTTGTGATTGAATTGTTTGTAAATGACGTTGAGAAGCTGAGACATTTCACGATTTCGTTTCTTTTCTAAAAGTTTATTTACTTGAGCTTTAGTACCATCATTTGAAGGCTGACTTGATAATAATTTTCTGTTTTCTGATCCAGGAATAAGGGCATTTTCAGTGCATGCTTCATTTTTTGTGTGTTGTTCGCTTTAATTTTTTATACATAAGTGACTCCAATGGTAAGTGTCCATGCAATATATTCAAGCATATCTCAGTCAACCAATCCATCTTTTGTAGGTTGCTTACGTCGTTTAGCACTGCTTCGTGCTAATAAGTGAAGAAATGGTTCATTTGATCAAATTTGTTTAGACATCTTGATGTTCAATACCAAACTTGTAATTCTTCTTTAGACAATATTTAATTCCCATAAACGTAACGTGTATAACTTCATAGAATTCCTGTGCGAATGCGTGACTTATCTTCTGTCTTGGGTTTCAAATCAATGAATAATCAGCCATGAGGTTTGCTCGTTGCATTTTCATATGCTTCAATGAGAAACTGAGATTTTCCTGGATACATTTGTCCAGCCAATGTACTAATCTGTTGACTATCTCTTGGATTTTTAAAGAGAATAATGTGATGTATATTCAAACTAATAGTACGCATTTCTTTCCTCGGTGAAATAGATTGTGCAGGATGAAAGTAATTTGTGTATTTTATGGTTGCTTCCAACACTAAACAATCCATTGATACGTTCATCACTGTGGCATTTGTTCATGAGATCATCAGTAATTAGTTAGCTTTCTGTTTTGGATTGAAACGCTTTACAATATACTCTGGAATGCCTTGATTAAATGTCACTGCTTTCATGTCTTTGTACAATGGCTGATCCGCAGCATAAAGACAAAAAATATTTTTAGGAAATGGTTGATTGACGTTTTGTTCATAGCGCTTGAATGTCAGATTCCTTGAACCAACTATTAAATCTCTTTGGCCACCCTAACCACTTGACAAATAATTCTTTCACACCTCCCTCGTCTTTTTCCAGTCTTCAAATCTTTTTCAGTTGTGTATACAGATTGAACGTCTTTTGTAACAGCTTGTAATTTTTCTTCGTCTAAGAAGTATTTGACACGATACAAGTGTATTTCTTGCTTCTTACAACGATGTGTGACAATGAACATTTCTTGTGCCCATTTTATATGGAAATCGCTTTGAAATATATATTTCATGTGTGAAATGCGAACATGTTGACCAATGTTAAACCAGTGATAATACAATTTGTAAGGATCAATGAGGCCAATTATTATAACTGTAGACTAATTCTTGTAAATTATCTGTATACCGATACGTTTGCCGATGTAGAAAATACCGATGCATCATTCCTTTGAGAGTGCGTATGGCTCTTTTAACAAAATTGCTTTCGTCTCATTCTTGGTAGTATATGCATGAATGCCTTCTTTCTTTAGAAATTGCTTTACCCATCTGTTCTTAAATTCTGTTCCATTACTTGATATCTGTTCTAGGTCTTCTTGTTATTTCTTAAAAAAGCTTTTGGAAAGCTTGACTGAGTTTTGTTTGGGAGAGGTTGTAACCAAAAGTGTTTGGAAAAAACATCTATGACGATTAGTAGAAAGTGATTGCCTTCATTATGTGCTGTAATATTGTCTACATATGCCAAGTCCACATCAAACATATCATCAATACCACGGGTAATGATGCGTTGTCTATTAAATTTGCATTTCACTGGTTAAAGTAAACTAAAGGCGTCGTGATCTTGCAAACAATCTTTTCACTTTGAAATATGTAACAGGATGTTTGTTTTGTTTCAATATTTTGTACGATTTCTTAGGTCCTGCAAATGCTGAAGGCACTCCAGGTTTAAAGTAAATATTAGTTACGTAGTCTTTCAACGTTATCATCTTAACTCGAAATGAAATCAATTATTCACATAATTAAACCTTAATTGAAATGCAAATACGAATAACTTAACTAATATTTTAATAATTCAGAGTAAACAGTTAAAATGATGTTTTGCACTGCAATTCACACAAAAACTTAAATGTTCTTCAAGTTTAATTTGTTCTTGAGTTCTATTGATGTATACTTCAATGTACCCCTCTGATTAAACATACATAGCTAGCGTTTTAACAGCTTTCCCATTACATTCCATCCAGGATATGATGTAGTGATCATTGTTTGACACCACCTAAACATAATTTTTCATAAGTTGCTTCAACTAAGGTCTTATCGCTAAATTCTTTTAATTTTTTACGAAATAAGACACATTCATTTAATTTTACATACAAAACGTATACATTTTGCTTACCATAAGGAACATGTTTTTATTGTACTAGCTATACATTTCGCTTCATATCCATTTCTAAATGACACAATAGCCAAATCGATATCTTTAAGGCTATGAAAAACTTCCTTCTCATATTGATATAAAGCTTCGCTCGAGTTGAATGTATGTCCATATTTTTTGTTTTGCTGGAAACAGGTTTGAAAGAACATCGTTATAACCACCAAATAATAAAATATTCTCCATTTTTATTGTAGCAAGTCGCATTTATTGCAGCAAGTCAGATCCATTTTCAGGTTCGAAAATGTCCTGTTTTGCAACAGACACTGAAGTGCGAGGAAGTTGCAGCCTTCTTAGCTTATCATATTGTTGAAACTGTGTGCAGCGTTCACTATCAGGTTCAATAACTTTTATACGAAGATCTTATGAGACTTGTGGATAAAATCCTGGTATTGATAAACTCCTAATAAAATAAGATCCTTCACCATAGCGTGATCTTTAGGAGATAGGATAATGCCAATTCTCTATCTCATGAATTGGTTATTTACTTTAAAACAAGCCTTCAAGTTCTTGCCAAACCTCATAAACGCAGTTTCAACGTTCTTCACATATAATATCGCAACGTTCAGTTTACTCTCCTTTAAAGACAATATTCCTGCTGAATAATATGGTAAAAATGTTTGAAATCGGTCCAGTCGTTCTGACGTTAAGCGCTGTTGAAGTTATCCTGTTTGCCTTATATACTAATGAAAAATACTCAGAGTGTTCTAAAAAGTATACCAAAATATGAAATTCGGTTAGTTGAACATATGTGTTCAGATGAATGAGTAGTCTAAAAATTAGAAAAGAAGTTTCTGCCCATGACTTCGGTGTGAGAATAAAACTACACATTTTCTCATGCTAATTGAACAGGTGTTAACTGTCACTTGTCTCGTACTAAATAAGAGTGCAGCGCTACGGTCTTTTCCTCCATATACAGCTTACATCGATGGATGTAACATTAACACGTTTCTTAACGATCACTTTTGCCAGAAAGATCAGCTTATAAAAGACCTCAGTCCTTGAAGTATTGCGCAGGTTGTGCAAATTACACAACATTGCTTTACGCTTTGAAGAATTATTACTTTCCACGTTTCAGAGGTCACATTTCGGATCATTTTGTATCCAGTCAGAAGAAACCATTTTTACCTGCCTAATCACGACAAGATTTTGGGAGTTTCCATGCAATAGCAATGAAGCCGCCCCTTGTTTGCATAAAGATGAGTCAAACCAGGGGTCTCCTATTGGTAGAAAAGATTAGGGAAAGAGGGAACACAAATCAGCACATCACCTCTGATACACTTGCAATAAAGTTAACTGGCTAACTGCCTAAATCATAAACTGATAGAAACCGAAAGCGTAGCAGCAGGACTACCACCACCTTACGTGGAATTCCACATTGAGTTACAAATGAATTGTAAAAGAAACAGCTCGATAGCCAAATGGGCAGATGGACGCATGATGTCCCATTATTGGTATATATAAGCTGAAAGGAAAAGAGCATGCATAATGGTTTAAATGTTTTTTTACCTGATCAAAATCGCAGATGATTTCATTAAGAATGCGCATGCATTCTATACCGTGTTTGGTGACAGCGCTCTGCTCGTAAAACTCCCAAAAATTTGGAATTGAAGCAAACATGACGCAGATGTGCTCATACGCCTCGTGGTACAGCTCCTGAAAGTAATCACAGTATCACTCAATCAAAACACATCACCAAACAGATACTTGTCTGAAAACTTCAAAAGTAGACAGAAAACGCGGTTATGAAAACAGTTTCAGGGCGCGGGTATGAAAACACTTCCGGTTTGTGCCTTCTTATCCGCTTTCGAAAACTGTTCTTATACCCGCGCTTTGAGTCTTGACCTAATTCAAAGATACTGCATGTCAAAGACACTGTAGAGATTACTACCCTTGACGTATATCAAGGACACTGCATGTCAAATACACTGTACAGATTATTAACCTTGACCGGATTCCAGGACACGGTATCAGGGCACGTGTACTTTGACCTTGACATACGTCACATCAAGGCCACTTTCGTCACCTCTCCACTTTAGTTTAAGTACATATTATCAAATCATATAGACATCACGGGGAATGTTGTTTTATTTGGTAGTTATAAGGATGCTCTTCCAAACAGGTTTCCAAGAAAACTGAAGAAGTTTGGGCATATATTCAACTTGACCCTTTATATCAATATGAGAAAGCAGTTTTTCATAACCGTCAACATATTGTTTAAGCTATTGTTTCATGTAGAACTGGATATGAAGCGAAACGTATACATAAAGTAATAAAGCCACATCCCCTATGGTAAACAGTGAAGATAAACATGATGTTTTGCATGTAAAATGAATCAATGTGTTATTTCGTAAGGAGCTAAAAGAATGTAAAGGTAAGACCTTAGTTAGGTAACTTATAATAAATGGTGGGGAGGCGGTGTCAAACAATTATCATCGCTATCAATCCTGGAAAGAATATAATGGGAAAGTTGTTAAAAAGCTACTATGTATGTTTAATGACAGAGGTGCATTCGTCACACCTCTTTAGTCAAAGCACACATGTACTACGTCACCTCATCTAGGCACGTTCGTCAAAGTGTACATGTACTTCCATCATCCAATTCAGGCACATTCGTCAAATTACACGTTTACGTTTGACCTTGATCCCATCCTGACACGTTCGGAAAAGTAATGTGCACTTTCGTCACCCTTCTAGATATGTTCGTTAAAGTTTGATCTTGATCCCATCCAGACACATATACTTTCATCACCTGGTACATAAGAGCGTTTAACGAGCAGACGACAAATAGTGATTGTAGATTGTTACGATGAAGAATATGATTTATTTCAAAAATAGGAGACGTAAAGAAGCAGAAAACCGACAATATAATTGATTTAACGAAGAAAAAGAATGTAGAAGAGCTTGCTGTTCCTGCAGAAGAAGATGCTTTAATTTATGAATACATTAAACGACAGAGTGAAGTTCAACCAGTCCGAACGTATTTCACCAGACTTAAGATTAAGCATGGGAAACTCCAATATTTCAGAAGGCCTGACTTATTTGAGAGAATTAAAAATGAGACTAGAACGCAAAGAGAAATAAGAGTACCGGCGTGCCTTTCTTTTTCACATCGTACTTGCTAGAGAATACCATGAAAATAGGAAAGAGACTAATGTCCTGGATGGGCTAAGCAGTGTGAGATATACTTGAGTGAAAAGTGTTTCATATGCAATGCTGCTATAGGATGGAGTCGAGCATATGCAGTAGGATACCTTCACTACTGTTGTATAGATTGTGCACACAAATGGCGTGAGCAGTGTTTAAGTAATCGAGTACAACAATGTTCATCCTGCAGTACACGGATAAATGTGGAATTCTACATCAGATGAAACTGTTAAAGTTGGTTAAGCACACTCTTATCCTCTAGACAGATAATGCTGTTTATCATTCCGTGTATATTGGTACATGAATTGCACTGTTAGAGACAACGAAAACAAATTCTAGCTGAAGTTGATGAAGTGTTACAACGTGGTTGCTACTGGTGCAACAGCAAAGGAGGACTTTAACGGTATTGAGAATGCCGTGAACAAGCTAACATCAGTCATACGAGATATTAAAAAAGACCATCACCGTGAGCTGGAATGGGTAATGTGTTAAATTACCTTCATTACGTTTTACAAAAACCAAAAATGGTATATTTGCTACTGTTCAGTTACCAACATGGCAACCTGGGGCTTATGTTAATAACACGGATGAATAGGATAAGCCTGGACAACATTGGTTGGCTGTATATAATAAAGAGTATTTTTATTCATACGGTATAGCTCCTACAGATAAGCAATTAGTTCAATTTTTACTAAAGCACTTTCTAACGAATAGTATACCATTACAACAACTGGTGTCAAAAGCATGTGGATTTTATTGTGTGGATTTTATTTTACAACGTGCTCGAGGCGTAAGAAGAGGTGTAGAAGATATTCTAGAAGTACTGAGACACAGTGAAAGTGACTTCATTGTAAAACATATAATTTATGATCGTTATAAACCATTGTTTCATTCAATGATGTTAGTTAAGTATTGTTAAAAATGTTGTGAGTTAAGTACTGTGAAAAATATTTTTTACGTATTGTTAATTAAGTATTGTTGGTTACGTACTTGTGATTCAAGTGTTTGTTGGCTAATAAAAAAAACAAAAAATAGACTTTTATTTCAAACATATGTAAATAAAACACATTCAAATATACGTTCAATGTTATTGTACAACATTAAATACAACAAATAACATGAAATACCAGAACGGTTATCCAACATTATCTTTATATAACATTTAAATACTCTCATCAGTGATAACAAGTGTGTTGCATTTCTGGCAAAAATTATGACTTCACCCGAGCCTAAGACAAGTTATTTCTGTTCAGTCAAATGAATTCCATTGTCTTCAAGTTCTTTTTAAGATTAAAGTCACCTTTTGATGATATGCAGATGGAAAATACTGTAATATATTGATTTTCTTATCTGTGGCATTTTCTTAACGGCTTTGTGATTCCTTTCACCTTTGAAAAATGTTTTACTTTACTTTTCAGGTCACTCTTCTTAGACTGAAATTTTTAGCTCTACCAACATGTAATATCCAGATTCTGCAATCAGCAACATTTTCCGTGTATGTTTCATTACCGTATAAGTTGTGTTAACAGGGGTAGGGCAAAACCCTCTTAGGTCCCAATAAAGCCACTTTTCATGCCTTAGAATACTTTTTTGTTGCTCAATGTTCTCAACATTTGTTTATGACATATCAGTTTTTGACATGCTTGAGCATTTAATTGTATATGCCCTTTTAAAATGTTGAGACAAATTTCAAACAAACTGGTTAATTCTTCTTTTGGTGCTTTATGAGGAAGGTCTGGCGTCGCGGAGGTGCACTGCGTTCCAGCAAATGAAAGAATAGTTGATTAGATTTTAGTCGCTTTGAAATGTTGCTTCATTCGATGTATAAGCTAGAAATGACTAATATGCTATAGACATAGCCTTATTTACATAAACGAAAGGCATGCCATGACGTAAAATACCAGCACAAATAGGAAGGTGTTCTTCTGTTTTTGGTTTTAAGTCAATAAGTACCGCAAAGGTTTCGTTGAAGCGTCTTGAAACGCTCCAATCCCAAAATGTGGTTTGCCTGGATAGTGTAATAATTTGTTGATTATCATTCGGATTCTTAAACAAATAATGTAATTATTTAATCTGATACCTTGCATTTCTTTTCCTTGATGAAACAAATTATGTACAAGAAACATAATGTTTAAATTATTATGGATGCTTGCCATGCTGAACAGATGCTTCATAGGTCCATTGCTATAATACTGTGCCATTAAGTCATCAATTACAAGAGATTGGTTGTTTCAGGATCAAACCGGTTTTCATTGTCTTCTGGTATACCTTTATAAAACGTGACCATACGCATAGACTTGCATAAAGGTTGAGCTGCACCATATAACCATAAAATATGCTGTGGATGCGTATCAGCTAGTTTATGCTCAAAAATAGCTTTAACAAGAGATGTTGTTCCACTATCAGTGGATCCAGAGCAAAAACATGTGAACGGATGTTTGAATTGCATGTTAAAATCATTTTATGACTTTGTCTGTTATCCAACCATTGGGATTTTTGCCAGCCCATCCACTTCACAAAGTGTTCGGTTTGTTCTTTTTCGTGTTTAAAATTCTTTTCCACTTTAAATAATAAATCAGCGTCTTTTGAAACGGTTATATGGCTTAACTTGTTTTTAGAACACTTAATGGTATCGATGCAAATACGTTTCCTAACTTTGGCTTCATTTGTTTTATTAACGCCAACAGTAGATAAACCATATAATGATCTATGAGGTTTATTGTAGTGATTGGCTACGAGCTGTTGTAAAATGTCAGTATACTTGTACGTTTGATTTTGAAGCAAATAGCGGTACGTTAATCCTTTTTTGGTACGTATGACACGTTCAGCATAATTCGCTTTGGTTTCATTTTTAGTTGTGTAGACATGAGTACGTTGTTTTTCTCAGGAACTGTTTCACCCACCTGATAGTGAATTCTATCAATTTATCTGACCGCAACAACTTAGGTCGTCTATCTGTTTTCTGGAAAATATTTTTAAAGACTTTAATCACAGAATCATGTTTTTATTAGGTAATGGTTCTATCCACAGATATTTGAAAAAAAAAATCAATGACGACTAGCAGAAAATGAATACCATCGTTGTGTGGAGAAACATTGGTAACGTCAGCTAGATTCGTATCCCAAAAGTCATCTATACCTTACGTTATAATATGCTGTCGTTTTAATTTGTACTTGACTGGTTGTCAGAGTGAAGCGCTTCTTGATCACGATTCCATGTTTCAACATTAAGATAGAAAGCTGTTTTTTCTGTTTCTTTCATACGTTGATATAATGTATATGGTCCAACAAAAGCGCCAGGATGACTTGGATCAAACTAAATCTGATTTAAGTAATCTTTCCATGTAGCCATGTTATTAAAACTCATCAAGTAACAAAAAGACCATTTATTTTACAATGACATAAAGAACAATCCTTAGTATAAAATCATAGCTACTTGGGAGAACATCACTTGTGTTCAGCTTGATACGTATGACCTAAGCAAAGCGCTTCCAGTTTTTTATAACATTAAACAGCAATAGACACATATAACTGTTTCTCTTTGTTTAACAATAAAACCATTACTTAAAATTATTCTTTTATCAGACTGTTTATCTCCTTGGTGCTCTTCCGCAGTGGTTTCCACTCAGCCGGTGTAAGCAGTATGCCTCTTAGGCAGCAAATGCATTCCCATCCTTAGCGGTAATGTAGTCGCGGATATTTAAGTAGAGCTTTTCCTTGTACCGACACACTTTCACACCTTTTCCATTTCCAATTTGGATGAGAACTGATTGTTTTAAGTGTTGTGGTGTGCTGTTTGTACTCACTTGCGTGATGGTTGCTTCCCCACTCACATTTTCTTGCTTGTACAGGCACATCTCCACGCCTCTTCCATTTCCAATTGGGATGAGAACTGATTAGTTGACGTGTTATTGTGTTGTAACTAACACACTTCTTGCCTGAGAGCTGTTTCCCCAATTACATTTTATTCTCCCGAATTAATTTTTAATGTTCACTCCTCGGCGGCTAGTTTTTAAATGATGAGCAGAGTGTGTTGTACCCTTTTATTGTGTAGTGGTGTCCACTGGCGCATGCACAGCTCTACATATTTCTGCTACTAAACCTAATGTCTGGTAGCCAGTCACAATCAGCCTTTTGTAATGCTAATCCCAGCATAAACTCTTCATGTGGTATACCAAGGCTGCTGCTGCAAGTCCACCAACACTTGATAAATTGGTAAGTTGGGTCGTGCTTTTATATTAAAGTCCATAAACACAGCATCAAGTCTTCGTTCAGAGGAGAATAGGGTGTTAAGACAAAAGACTTTTCTCGCTGTAAACTAATGTACATCCAGTGTGCATTACGTTTCTTAAATTCAAATTCCATCACACGATGCGATTCCATTTCTTTCTGGGTTTGCTTCTAATTTTGGTGGAGCGCTCAACACCACAAGCTTACCACAAACTTTGCAAAAATTGTCTGGTTCACAGTCTTTACAGTTGTACCTATAACAATGGCAACTGTCTCCGAAGAACTCAGATCCACTACTGTACTCACAGGTGTAAGCAAGTTGGTTGTATGCGTGTTAGTTACCATATCTTACTTCTATCAGGTCGTCTTCCCTAAACTCGCTTTCTTTCATGCGTTCTTTGTAAAGCTGTATTGTTAGTGTTTCATGACATTTTACTGGCTTTACTTTCAGCAGCTCAACAATCTTTGGTATGATTTCTTAAAATTTTTCCCATTCCTCACCATTTCTGGTGATGCAGTTCTTGAAGACTGCTGTTTTTCAATCCAGTGGACACTGACGTGTTTCTTTTCAGCAACCGCTATTACTGTAATGTGTTTATCGTTAGAGAGTTTGAGTTCCTATCCTTCATTACGCATGTGGTAACTATTTACTTTTATTTTATCCCACATAGTAGTTCTGAGAAAAATCCATCTAAACACGTAAACAACAAATTGTCCAAATGTCCCTTCATCCACGGAGACCTGCAAGTTATCGCTGATTATGAATGCTGCGTTGACTGCTTGAGAAAAGGATGGCCATACGGTACTGATGTAAAGTATAGATTTATAGTTAATGGTACCAGTTTCGGTTTAAAGCAGCAATCATTCCAATCCATATATTCATACCAGCTTTTACTGTAAGCCTTTTCATACAAAAGAAATAAGGATAGAATAAGGGGAAGCAAGATTTTCTAAATAAACATTTTTTCCGCTGTTACCCTGAGCCCTTTAACACAAAAAGGGTGGAAGAAATAGAAATGGTTTCTGAGAAGAAAAGGGGAAGCAAGTTTTTTTATACACCATGAACCCTTTCACACAATTTTAAGATAAGCGCTTATTTCGTATCTATCGAGGGCCCTCAAAGGGCCATTGTATTTGCTCACTGTTGCTGGAGCCAGCTTCCGACCGACTGGGCATCGAGTTTAGTCAGCTTGTCTGCTGACTGCTTGCCACTGGTCCCTGCAAATACGTGATCATGGGCCATGGCTGCTGAAGCCCTTACCCTGTCGCGTATGATTATAAAGTTCTTCCGCCGGCTCTACTGATGGCTGCGCTTGGGGTTGAGACAGTGCTGACGGTATTGCCCCAGACAGCAATTGTGGCAGCAATTGTTACGGTGGCAGCGGCAGTCGCTCTGTCCACCGACACAACATACTTCTTTGAACTAAGCTGCGCCTTTTGCAGTTTTAATACAGCACGCATCAGGTCGAGCTGAGCGGGAGCTATGTCTGCATCCATGGTCGTCCGTGCCTCCCACTGGTTCCTCTTTTTACAATGTAAAGGTAAACTACCGATTTGTGTTTCTCATATTTTATTTTTAACTCATAACTTACACGGTTCATAGTTTTTGCTATAGAAAAAATGTTCATGCAACAAAAATATGCTTTTTATCAAAACATTCATTATAAAACCTAAAAATTGTTTTCTGCATGAATTTTAACATTGCTTGATTAAAAAACACTAAAACATTAACACTTGCTGCTTAAATTGTTTTTATACAAATAAAGCAATTGATTTTTGTTTGGTTGGTGAGTAGAATATTTATGAAACCTTAAACAATAAAGTCTATAGAAAAAATGGAAGATAGTGCTTAAAGGATTTTAAAACATTTTGTTTGTTGACAGAGAAAGACATAAAAATTCTGGCTTTCTTCTGATTTCTTTCTAATTCTAGAAAAGGGGAAAATGGAAAATCGATACATAATTGTGGTGGGTAATGAACAACGGTATGTAGCTGCCATGGTTCAACAAAACCGACGACTGATAAAAAGCGCGAAATAGCGATGTTTACAGAACGCTTTTCGAAACAATTGAGAGAGGCAACGACGGTGTCATGATAAGCTTACTCACAGCTGATTCCACTCACTTTCACAACTTTAACACATTTTTTGTCTTTTCCAAAGCACTCAAAATCACTTTCAAACTGTTTTAAAAATGAGGAAAATTTGCTTATTCGTAAGACTGGATGGCTCTGATAAGAGCTGTTTTTTGGGGGGTTTTTTGTTTTTTGTTTTTCCTTTTTTATGTATCTATTTTTTTTTATTTTTTGCTCTTTCTCCCGTTTGATGAGTGTCCAGAAGCAGGATTCTTGTGGTGATTCGGCACATCGGGTAGGTCATTTCTCCAACCTCGTAGCACCTGTAGCACCACTGTATGGCACACTCTGTGCCAAGAGCGTGGAAACACTGTTATTTGAAGGCCATGGTCTGCCCCATCTGTCACAATTGACGCAGCCTACGTTATCCTTCTCCAGTCATGCGTTGGCCACTCTTTCATTTGCTGCGTGCAAGTCATGGTATACCCCAGAAGAAAGTAAAGTAAGAATGCTGCTCTGTACTCTCCTGTTTCCAAGGCTCTCACTAAGGCATTTTTTAGCGTTATTTCTTAAGAATATGTGGCTTTGATAAGATCGAAGATGTTGTTTTGCTGTGTTTACTTGTTCATGGTTTCCATGAACTATATTTGCATTTCCACTTGTAGTACTGTTCCGTGGTTAAAGGGCGGCCAGCACATTTGATTTGGTATCCGTTAAAATATCCAATATTTTTAGCGTGGCCCGATACCAGTAGCGATCAGTGTAGTCAGTCCTCCGCGGTACTAGTGAGTAACTGTACCATAGGAGGCTACTGCATTTCTCGCAACAAAACCGGTGTTGCGGGACAGATTGAGTCCAGGCTGAATTGAGTCGATTTACTATACATTCCTTTATAATGAGGCAACCCATTCGGAAAGGGGACGCACTCAATTGGGCCCGGGG
This sequence comes from Protula sp. h YS-2021, assembly GCA_949752745.1. Lineage (NCBI taxonomy): Eukaryota > Metazoa > Annelida > Polychaeta > Sabellida > Serpulidae > Protula > Protula sp. h YS-2021. The sequence continues at coordinate 48,703,529 of OX457027.1, read as the reverse complement.
AACATTCGCGTGAAAATGCAAAATGTTTTCTCAAGGGATGTTTACTTAAGAGTGGGGTTGTGAAAAAAGGGTAACTTAGACAACTTATCAAGACATTGTTAATCGCTCATTCATCTCAGACCATTAAAAAGAAAATTAGCGTTGTTTTTTAATTACTTATACGTGGATCTCGGAGTTCAGAACTTGGTGTTTGGATTGTATTAAATCTGCAGATCGATTAATGGATTCACAAGGACTATTGATGTCAAACAATTGAAAGGTGAGTAATCTATAGATGGATTAATGGATTCATAGCGACTGTTGATCTTAAACAAATGAAATCACATGCGTATCAATAGAATCTTGTTTTCATTCTTGAAAAAAAACGTGAGAAAATATTCCTGTTTTACTGCAATTAAATGTATTTAAATGTATGAGCTGTCAGATAAATAAAATTTGACGTTTACAGTTTTGTATACAAAGAATTAAGAGACTCATTCTGGCCGGGGACTCAATACGAACTGCACCAGGTGCAGTCCGAAATGCGTGCACTCAATTCAGCCTGGCACTCAATCTGGCCCCCAACACCGGCGTGGAGCATTATGGTTGTGTGACAGTTTTGTGGCTCGCCCTCATACCGTAGGATAACCCAGCACTTGCGATCGCAATTTCACTTTGACTTATGCCTAACTTTTACTCTTCTTTTTCTTCTATGCTTCTCTTTTTGTCTCATTTCATTGGTCTGTAAAAGTATACTATGATTGGCTTAACTTTGTCCGCAACGTGCAGTGTCCTTGACATGCAGTGTGAGTGAATCAGGTCAAGGTTACCAATCTCTACAGTGTCCTTGACTCAGGTCAATAGGTAACAAAACGGAAGTGTTTTCATACTAGCTTCCGGAAACTCTTTTCATACCTTCGTTTTCGTTAAAAATCGTGTTTGGTATTGATGGAACTACACTAAGATGAAATAAATTAATAAAAGTCATAGCAACACTTACATCCGTTCGGCCTTTGGGACTATTTAAGAAATGATCTGCAACGTGGAATGGCAGTATGTTTTCAAGTAAGATCTTGTTGAGTGCTCCAGTCATTTCTACATCATCTTTCTCAACCCGGAACTTCTTCTTCCAGGCATAGCCCAGTTTCCATATCACCTCAGACTATGAAAGAAATCGTTCGCATTTACGAATGCCCTCACAGGGATACATTGGGCTCTGAAACGTGGTTCTACATAGCGCAATGATTAAATAAATAATTCAATTGTTTTAAATTGTACTCTGTGTACATGAAGTTAAAATTATTTAAAACGCATTTTATTGCGTTGCCACAAAAATGTCGCACTGCAGTGTTACCACTTCTATATATGCACAATAAATGGGTCGATACGGTGTAAACAAGACTGTCCATGGATAATTCCCCAGCTGATAAATTCCGATGTCACGATTTATAACATATAAAACTAGCCATTAACCAAAATTGTCAAGATTTTAATACAAAAATGGTTCATCACCAATATTTTCCATTTTTTATGAATCAACAAAAAAGTAGTCATATAGCCAGGTTGACCCTCATGCCTTGATCTTCAATCAAAATTTTAAGACGTTTCGATTTAGAGCATTGAAGGCGATATTCTGTAATTAATAGCCAGGCAGGTACTAATGTTGGCTCTCTTTAAAATGTCAAGACAGACCATATCCATGGAGCCCGTTTAGACATGAACTGAAAATTTATACCAATATTTGCATTAATTTTGTAAAAAAATTGTGACGGTTCGAATAAGATCTTACAAAGTTTTTACCTTTTTAAAATCTTGTTTCTGGTCAGAAAAAAGTAATAGACAGGTGGACATTTCTTTTTCTTTAAAACTTTATGACGATTCCCTTAAAGAAAATTCATCATAAACCAATTTTTCTTTAAATTTTCGGCGATCCGCCAAAAAATAATAGCCAGGTAGGTACTTATGCACAAAATGTCAAGGCATTGAGGCTAAAAATCCTAAAAAGAAATGCGATTTTTAAACTTAAAAGCATACATAGACACATATTTTTAACAGTGGCTTCGGCACTCTGCTTATGTAGAAACTGGGGCTATAAAAACTACCTGTTTTATTGTTTGACATACATGTCAATATCCAACTGCTGTGACGTCACAGCACATAATTTTTCCTTCCAGCCAACTGTGGCCGTCGAATTTATATTGCAAAAAGTCACAGGCGGTTTCGATCATGAAAAACTATTGTCAATAGTACTAAGCATATAAATGGTTTTAGTAACGCATGAAATGCATTTTTAATCAACTCAGACCAACGTTTTTATGCAGTCTAGAAATGAGAAGAAATTCTCCTTACACCAATTTGCTTCATTAAAATCAAATTGGAAATTAGATTTGCAATGGTTTGTTTAGAGACTGGGGAAAATACATCATCTGCGGTGGACAACAGGAGCAAAACTATGCCCACCACACCTGGACAATTCTACTAGTACGAGGAAATTACTGCTGTATTTCAGTTCCTTGTCCCGTCATTGCTTGCTATAAACACCCCTACAACTCCTACCGCTGCGGTTACTGTGAAGGAAGTAATAGAGTTTATTTTGTTCTTTTCACCACGCATGACCTGAATACGTCATTCGTGTAGGCAGAAGCAGGTATGCGCAGCTTTGCGGCATCCATTGCCTAGTAATACGCTAAGCGTAGCACCTTCGCAATGACAAAAATGACTGACGCGACGAGATTGAGCATTAAGACAGAAATAACGAGAGTACAGTCATGACAATGGAGTTTCTGTCACGATAGAAGAATTCAAGACAGAATAAGTTTCTGAACTTATGACTGAATCTCTGCCAAAACAACAAGTTCTTCATAAAACCATCTCGACCATGACAAAAGTTCTGTCGGTAAAGAGTTCTGCCATTCAAAAGTTCTCAGGCAGAAGTTTTGTCAAACAAAATTTCAGATTTTAGTCCCGTTGTGTCATAAGCTCTGTTCTGTTCAAAGTTCTGTATATGAAATGGATTAGGCATCTGTGCTTGTTTATTTACTTTGGATAAATATGCCATTTTCGAAAAACAATTTATGAACAAGTTGGCACGAAAAATGTGATGTGCTGTCACGACTTATTGAACATTGACAGTATATAGCAAAAGGGTGGTTGTGTAATATTAGCCCGCTTTCAAAGCAATAAAACACATGGTTCTTACTTACGTTGTACTCACTCCTTTATTACTCATCAGATAACGCCCGAAAGTCATTGAAGAAATATAAGTTATCAGTTTTACAGTTTTACTGCATTATATATATATATATATATATATATATATATATATATATATATATATATATATATATATATATATATATATATATATATATATAAGCAGATAGACACCATATCCAGAGCTACCAAGGGACTTCTGGACACCGTTGGTATAAATGGCGGCAGATCGACCACTATTTGGTGGCAGATCGAATCCCGCTCGGATGACAGACTTACCGACCCCCGTGGTGACTGACGGACCGACGCATAACGGATGACGGATCAACATAAAGAAATCTAAGTGTAAAGATTACTACATGGTCTTGATAAATAAAATTGTAGAGCCTCCGGTAAGTATTGTGTTCTGGGCGAATGCAGGTATGTTAGAAGAATCACGGATTCTACGTAGCTTGCTACTTTGCAGAAAGTGTACTAAAGAAACCTATCTTGTGGCCCTGCAATTGAAACTCATTCATAATATAATACCAACTAACAAGAAGAAAAAGGACTGGAAAATTTTAGAATCCGATGCATGTAAGTACTGTAACACTCCGGATACGATAATACACTTCTTTTGGGACTGTCAAAAAGCCAGAGAAATTATAAGAAGATGCTTAAGCATATTGAAGCTAAATTCCTTTAATTTTGAGAAACGGTACTTTTTACTTGGAAAAGATAATATTACAGAGGATAACCTCTCTTTGTTAATAAAATATCATATTTATCAGTTTAGAGTCAATGAGGAAAATTTTCACGAGAACGTGTTTATTAGAAACGCAAAAATAAGATATTACGCAGACATGCAAACATTATCTGAAGATTAATTAAAATTAAAATGGACCTATTTTGGCGAAGTGTTTTCGAACTTAGAAGCGGATTTGATATATTGATAGATGGTCGTGACTCATTTATAAGTTGCTATGTTTGTTTGTTTTCGTAATAATCGTGATTTTTGATAAGCAAAGTTATTGTTAGAAAACGTCGCGTTTGTGAAAGATGCATATATATATTATATTGTAAATGTTCCTTATAGTTTATGCCCACGCAGCGCATTCTCGAATATGGCTGTGCACAATAAAATTCCCTAAAAAAAAAAAAAGACTGACGGACCGACACATCCCGGTAACTGACTGATTGATCAATCCTCCGGTGACCGATCAACCCCCCCCCCCCCCCCCCACCGCCCGTGGCTATAAAGTACATAATTCAGACATGGTAACTTCAACAGCGCATAGCTTCAAAACTACCTGATCGATTTCAACCACTTTTTTTAGCATAGTGTTCATTAAGACTTTGTGTTTTTTTATTGATGACGTCATTTATCGAAATTTCAAAACTGCTGGACAAATTTCAACCATCTTTTCAGCATATGGCTTAGCTGGACTTCGTCTTTAGTGGAGGCTAAACTGAACGTTACGATTCCATCAGTCAAGAAAGTTGAAGCTGTGTTTATGTTTGGCAAGAACTTGAAACTGCTTTGAAGTAAATAACCAATACACCAATAACATGTCTCCTAAAGATCAAGATGTGGTTAAGGATAAGTTTGAATCTATATCAATACCAAGATTTTATCTACAAGTTTTAGAAACTCTTAGTATAAAAAAGTTATTGAGCCTGGTGGTAAAACTGTATACAGTTTCAAAAGTATGATAATCTTTGTGAAAGCTACAACTTCATCTTGGTGGAAGTAGAGTATTGGATGTGCTATAATAACTTGAAACTTAGCTTTGAACCAAATGGACATGTACAATTGATACGTGGCTCAAAAAGTATTGACTTTGCGCCTGATATGTGACCAAATTGGAAATGAGCTGCTGCAATGGTATTGACTTACACACATACTCATTATTTAAGAAAACGTTCATCTATACGTGCAAGTTCATAATAGTCAAAATATTCCATAACCTTGTCGAAATACACGGCAACCTAATGTTCACCAGGCTCGTCACGGTTGTATGCGTTGATATCATTGGCCCCTTGCTGTAATGCTGGCCGTTAATCCATAGGAAACACTCCGTGGAATAAGTTTGTTGTCATGATTTCATTCGGCAATATGGCGTCTCTCTGTTTTGTATTCATGATTAATAATCAAACTGAATACTGCGATTCGCGCTTATTTCAATGATGCTGTCAAATTTAACATAGACCATGACAATGATAATATTTTGCAAGGTACTGGCAACATTCATCTCTAGCGGCAAGTTGCACTGCTTGATAAGGTCGTAATGGTCATCACCATCATAATCAGGTGTAAAGTTGAAAGAAAATAAAACATAACCTCCAGATCAATCTTCCCGTTTTATGATGGAGCTTTTCTTACTATTCAATTAATCAAAAGATTTGTAAAGAATTTTAAAAGATATATTCCAAGATATTTTCCATCAAGCTTAAGAGGATTGGATATTACGGGTTCACCATCAGTGTAAAGTTGCATGCAGTTAAAATTAAAATGTTAAAAACGGTATGGATTTCTTGCAAAGGTTTCATTATGAACCATTCCAGTTACAGCACGTGTTGGTAATTGACCCAAGAAGATGTTTTACATTCTTTTCTTTTACTTTTTTCTAGTCATAGGAAACTTGGCAGGAGTTTTCATCACTGTATCTGCGTCTCCTAGTTGAATACCTGGACTAGCTCTCACCTTGCGAATGGTTAAAAACACACCTTTCACTTTATCGTATAAGGATTATTCTCAGATAACAACAGAAATTCTTTTTTCTGCCTATGTAAACGCATAGGCATTCACTTCTTATTTCTAATTTGAAGGTATCATATGAAGCCATTAATAAATATTCGTCTTTTTTTGCTATGCAAGCGTAATTTCAAGCTCATGCCATTCGGAAGAGAACGATTATGTAAAACATTGTTTTCTACATTAGCTACTTCCCCACCGCCAGCATTTAGATGAAAGTCTGCTATAAACTTTTCATGATTGGCTGATTTCACCGAATGAGAATTTATCGATCCAGCAGTGTCTTTATAGGCGAGACGCATGGAGCGTTCAGAATTAAGATTTTTATCCGAATTATGGATGGCATAGAAGGATATTATATAGGGGGTCTAGAAATGAAAATGATCAGAATGATCTGAAATGTAAAACTATGCAGAAATCTGATTTTCACTCAAGGGGGGGGGGGGGGGGAGGCGGGAGTCAGGTAGCTGAAAATATGATCAAATGAATGAGCGACGAAAATAAGCAACACAATGTTTTCGCCCTTGGGAAGGGGTTAAGTCAACTGAAAATATATTCAAATGAACGGGGATGAACAAAAGCCAAAAAATATAAGTGCAGCGCTGCAGTCTAACTCTCCATATACAGCGCACAGCGATGGACTCGCAAGAAACACGTTTATGAACGATGACTTTTGCAAGAAACATCTGCTAACTCCCGAAGATAAAGTCTTTTAAAGACTTATCTTTGGGGGGTATAAACTATTTAAGGCTACGCAGGCGGCTCAGGAAGCAGAGAACATCGTTCAAGATTTAAATCCGCAGACTATGGATAGGTTGTGCAGCATCGATAGTGGAAGCTGCAACCGAAAAAAATAAGACCTCGAAACTGATGCGTCGGAGAAACTGTCAATGCCGAAGGATTTTTCAACTCGAGAAGATGCAGTATTATCGAAAGCAGTCAACGCGATGGTGAAAGAATTCCTCAAAAGTCATCCAACAGCCTACGTGGCCGCCACAATGACAGTCGCAGAAAAACCTGCATCTCTGGCTATACAATGTCCTTTTTGTAAACTCCGGCTACCAACAGAACAAGAAATAAGGGCACATCTAGGCATGTGTATTGTGGGGATGCGGGTAGAAAAGTGGGCTGCCCCTGTGGCAAGAGGTTTCAAGCAACGCGTATCGCTGTCCACCGCCATTATAAGAAATGTAAACACCGTAATTAGCCAGCCATCAGTAATATAATGGTGGTGTTAGAATCTTAAACAAAAAACATCGGTCCTTTTCGGGACCACCAGCTCGTGTGAATTAAGCGCAAAATTGTTGTTGTTGTTGTATAAATGATGATGTATTACTGCTGATGTATGGGTTATGAAATAAAATACTGCAAAGAAGTATAAAACGGAACAGTTACTGCTCTTTTAGAACGAAACGCTATAACGAAAGCCTATGACGTTTCGCTGCTTACAGTTCGGCAACTGAAAAGGTCTCCCCCCTGGGGGGGGGGGGGGGGGGAGGGATCGGTCAGTCTAAGGGTTGAGTGATAATAGGGGATTTTCTCTATCATTTTTCACAACGGTGTTCAGAAATCCATACATTTTACCAGCGGTGTCTAAATGTCCCATGGAATTTCTAGATATGGTGTCCAAACATCTCCTTAGCCATATATATATATATATATATATATATATATATATATATATATATATATATATATATATATATATATATATATATATATATATATATATTCCGCCAACATCGTCATGATCAAATTTTGTATTGAAAGTGATTTGAAAAATGTCACTTACCTGGTGGAAGACAGCGAAGGCGGTGGGTAGGAGCGTGACGAGCAGCAGTACGGAAGACACGCACACTTCCCTCGGCCCGTACACAATACAAATATACACAACGCTCATCACAAATGCTGCCGTCATTTTAATCAGGTAACTGATGTGGAGGAATGTTGTGAGCGAACATATTGCCAGGTAGGCGAGAAAGTCACCGTGCATGTAACATGTGGTGACTTGCTGTGAAGAGTTGCTGGCATTGTGTGGACACCAGGCGTCTCTCTTATCACAGGCGTACGTCTGTAAGATAGCCACAGAGATCAGCACCGCTACGAGAATCAGGAACATCACCAGGCGGCGTACCAGTTTCAATTTGACTTTAACAAAACATGTGAATCTCTTAGAGATGACACAAGTGCGTCCTTCCTTCATAAATATGGCACATGCTGTGACGGAAAGGAAAAATAGGAGAATTACAAGGAACGTGATTAAAACAGCACATTGTGCAACTACGACAGCTGTTGACTGTATGCACACCACAAGTAATATCACCACAACAATGAAAGTGTATATGCTACACAAAACTGTCACCGAGTGCGCGAAGTATGCATCTGGCTGTCTCCAGCTATCCAACTCCTGGCGGAATTTGAGGTGCATGGCAAGAAAGCCAAATATGTCTGTCGTGCTGAAACTAATAAAGCAAGGGTATGGTTTTTGAAGGATCTCCATACTCTTTTGCATTTGGGAAAGACTTGAACCGATCAGTCGGTCCGCAGTGTTTTTGTCGGAGGCGCTGGAAAAAGGCTTGGAAGCCATGCCGCACTGCGCCAGAAAGAGAGAGATGCTCTTGAGTGCATCCGCAGCCCGGGCACTCAACACACGGTCGTTCCTTGTCGTGTCCAAGCTGCTGTTTGAACACATCTCATCCTTCCCACACGAGACAACTTTGGGATCGATCAGATAGGTCTTGATCTGTTTCCGCTGTATGTAGGAGTCGGCGTTGCCTTTTCCGCTTTCATGCACTTTGTAGCTGTCTTTCAGCTCCCGCAAGGTTGTCTCCGAGATGTGTATTTTGCCGGGGGTGCCGGACGACTCCAGGTAATTGGCCAAGGTGGCATCATCCGACCATATGTCATACTGCCACTTCTTCAGGCCTATGACTCCTGACAGGACCACGCCAGTGTGGACGCCGATACGCATGTCCACGTTGCTTCCCGTCGCCTCGCGTACTTCATTTATAACTCGGATCATAGCTAGCCCCATTTCCACGCAGTTGATAGCATGGTTTGGCTTGGAATCGGGCAGGCCGGACACACAGTAGTAACAGTCCCCAAGTATCTTAATCCTCGTGCACTCGTTCTCTTGTGCAAGTTTATCAAATCTACCAAACAACTCATTTAGCAGGTTGACCAGTTCAGCGGGTGTGATCCCACTTGCAAGTGGCGTAAAGTTAACGATATCTGCATATAAAATGCTGAAAAATAAATCAAGGAAATGTGTGTTCAAGTATGCGTTTAGTTGATTAAAAATATGGAGGGAAAAAAAGAAAAAAAGATAGACAGAACGAAAGATAGACAGACACACAGACATACAGTAATAAAGAGAATTTAGAACGTCGTGCTACCTTTTATCACGTATTTAAAACTAGCATTATCCAATCGCTAAGATTTCAAAAAGAAAGTCTTAATAATGAGAGTTCTCACCTCACGTTTTCGTGTATTCTTATATACATTTCGTGGAACTTCCCGTATGCAGATTTCCGACGCTTAAGGCCTGGTTGCTTCCGGAATTTCTTTGTCATTTTTTTCCTCATTTCTTCAGCAAGGTGCATTGGAATGACGCTCAAAAGTAGCTTTTCCTGATATTCAAATAAATGAACAGAATTTTTACATGCTCAATAAAATTCCAATAAACAGATCTCCATATTTCATATTATTTCATAAATCGGATTTCATAAATCCGACAAACATTTAGCATAAATCAAAATATTTCATTTCTATGTAGACGAATCGGCTCTTTTCAAGCAAACTTCGCTTGCATCACAGCTTTTTAAATTGTCTTGTTGGATATATGGGCAATGGTTCACACGGTAGATTACGCTATCCTTCTAAAACGTCTTGGATCGATATCTGGTATACAAGGAAAAATGACACAGTGATTCGAATCCTTCTTAACCAACCGTGCGGTTAAAACTAGACTGTTTCTTGCCACAAGGCTCCAAAATGGGTCCCAGATTATACCCAGACCCATTGGAAATCTGCTTAAGCTCTTATTCCTACTATTTTATTGCTATGCAGACGATCCGAGCCTTTTCAAACAAATCTCGCTTGCATCACCCACAGCTCAGAAGAATGCCAAGCTGGACGTAAGTCATAGTATCAACTGCATACAGAATTGGACAACAAACAAAAGCTAAAATTTAACCCTACAAAGATCGAGTTTACGGTGGTTTGCAGAGCCCGAAATAGATCTTAAGTTATCAGTAATGAGTTAGAAGTCAGCGATGGTGTAGTTGAATCAACAAAAGTTTGAAAAGTCTGGGGATCATTGTTGATCAATCACTCACCATGGAGGAGCACATTAGCGGCATTATCAGGACCATCTTAACTGGATACTGAAAATAAAACCCAACCTAAGAGCAGATGCGACTGAAACATAAGTGCAGTGTTATGGCATAAGTAGGATGGATTACTGTAACGCTGTTTTGGTTTCACTACCAAAACCCCATCTTTTACGCCTTCAGTCAGTCATGAATATAGTCGTGAGGCTTATTTTTTAAAAACCAAGAGAATGTAGTATAAATGAACTACTGAAAGAGCTCCACTGACTTAGAATCGAAGATCGGATAACATTTAAAGTACTTTGCCTAACGTGGCAATCGTTAAACAGCAGCGCGCCATCATACATCTCATGATTGATAACGCCTCAACACCCGGCACGGCACTGTTAATGGTTAGTCCTTGATGTATTGTAGCGCACAGGTGTCATAATTTGCGCTTTATAAGCGTCTTATGATGATGATGATGATGATGATGATGATGATGATGATGATGATGATGATGATGAGAATATTATATTTTTATCTCAGTCAACAGTTGGATGTCGTTGTTTTGTTTATACAGTATGCTTACATCACCAGATAGGTGGACAGATCTTAATTAAATTTGGATATATCTAATTTAGTTTTTTTTTCAGATAGAGATATCTCTTAGTGAAACAGACACATACTGTAATTAAAGAAGAAATTTATCTGATTAGATTAGACATGTCACTAAATTATTATGTGTAACTGGCACCTGTCATTCAAAAGAGACGTCTCTCGTCTCGAAAACCTTAAAATATAAAAATATCGAATAAATTAGCATTTGAAACAGTTGTGAAGACATATCCGTAACTGCCTGCACGACATCAGAAGCGTTGCCGTCAAAACACTAAATTTTGCTTATATGTGAATTTAAATAATAATTATAGGAAAGTAATAAGCATATTTGAGCTCCCTTACTATGATTCACAAAATGTATTTTTAGAAAAATTTAAAAAAATGTAACAATTTACTGTTGAAACATATTATAATCCAGTCATAGTCCCACTCCATATTTGGTACATACTTATAAAGCGGCAGTTGGCACATACTTATAGATCATGCTGATTAAATGAAATTAACCTTTTAAGTTTAAATTCTCGGGGCATTCTTGTAAAACCAGTTGAGGCTGTTGACTAACAATGCTGTTGAAAGATATTCTCTGGATGGGTGCACCTGCACTGCAGCTGCAAATAACACATGCGAGGCTCGGTTAGAATTTTCAGATACTGTCGCAAGCTAAATTGATGTATGTGTCGATTTCGTAAAAAGCTTTTTACAAGTAAAAGCGTAATTCGTAATCTCTACCTTTAGACGAGGTTTCCCGTTATTTGCGGTAATCGCGCATAAATTGTGAACTGAACTGTTCTACCCATCTAGATGTACCGTGTAAATAAGCATTGACAAAAACTCTCTTATTAGGCAAAACCGAAAACACTTGAGTGTGAAAGGCTGAGTGGCAACAAATTGCCCACATTCCTTTTTCATCTCAGTACCCCTCCGCCTAACTGGGTTTGCAGTCAGAATAGACTACGGCGAGCATAAGAAAGGATTAAAGGTGGAGGACGCGAACTACGCTTTTACTTGTAAAGTGCGTTTTACGAGTATAATGATATTTTTATTTCGCAAAATCCAGTGTTGGCTTATCCCTACTTTTAGACGGAAGTAGAAACCGACGTTGGGGTAAAATTCGCTTGGCACGCCTTGTGTAGAAAAGGTCTTTCAATGCGAACTACAATTTTACTGCTAAATGAACTGTACGCGCAAGATAAAAGGAATCTGTGTACCTTTGAGGTTTTTAAAATGAGTCTTCTTCATCGATGCACAATATGATAGATAATAAAAGCTTAAAGAATTAAAATGAAAGAACGGTAGTTAAAAAGCCATATCCGAGGATGGCTCCAATCTTGCAACAACCTGAACGTGTGGCTCTGACTACTTGGCTGGAGTAATTCCCTTGTTGTGGCTCTACCTCACAAGAGTCGAAGTGACTAACGAGTACATAGGCAGGCGGGAAGAGCTATTATGTGATTTGTCTCTACCCATTTGGTTACTTGGCTATCCTCCCCCCTTTCAGAAGTCATATGGATTAGGGCTTGGCTATTAAAATATTTATGAACGCTCTCACAAACATAGTTGAAGGGATCCAACTAACACGAATATAGTAAGGATACTGCCATGACATTCAAAGCATCCATATGCCATACTACCATCCCTCCTACAATCTACCACGGATGGTACGCCCAACCGATGTTGGTAAGAAATTTTATTAGGCCATTACTGTATGACAAAAAATTAAAATTAGGGAAGTGCCTCTACCCACTTCTCTTAGCCACCGAGGGCTTGGACATACAGAGCAATCTTGGCAAGTAACAGACCTACTGTCCTTGAGCGCTAACCGCCTTGGGGCTGATCTCCGCCTCTGATCTTGGACTTTGAGCATTGTCTGAAATTTCGCCCTCGCTTGCTTGATGTGGCTCCTCTCTACTTCTGGTGGTAGTTCCTGCTGCATAGACAGAGAGCCGGGGCTAGAAATGATTTTTCCTGCCATTATAAAAGGGTCGTTGAATAATGTTCCCTTAATTCATTTTGAGTGAATTCTTTTTAGGTAGAACTTGATAAAAGTATACGGGGATGATCAAAATCCTGTGTGTAGTATATCTTCCAGTGAAACATTATGCTAGGCCTCAAGGAGGTAGCTACCTGTCTCACTTGATGGGCCTTGATTTTAAATTGAACAATTTGGGGTTTGTTGGAGCTTTAGAATATGCCTCTAATATTATCTGATATAGCTGGATACAGTCTGTATGGAAATGTCTTTGGTCACGCAAGGAAATGATTAGTACTTTCTGACTTGGCACTGCATAATCTTTGAGTAACTACATTTCCTGTGTTTCCTAAGTGCACACACAGATCAGAGCATGGGTAGTGCCTTGGGGAGATTTATCTCTTCGAATGTCCCTGCCTCTCTAGTGGCTATGTGGGCTTCGCCCATGGCTGATGGCTTGGGTTTAAAACCACTATATCCCAGGGGACAATTACATGGTCATAAACATGGAGCTCCACTTTCATTTATCTGACGATACAGCCAAAAGAAAAATGAATTTTAGAGTAGCCCATATGATTGTCCATATGGTTGCTTCATCGAAGGTTTCCCTATCCGTGAGAAAACGAAGTTTTTGATTTATCTCAGCACCTCAAAAACTTATTCCATCGATAGACAGATCGATAGACCTTAGACTTGGATGGCTTATGTACTTGTGTTATTTTCTGCATTAACCATCCGAGAACCTCGTTCAGAAAGGTAGGGCTAGGTACCTTAGGTCATGGAGGTGAGGAGTGGGGTGAAGGTGCAACAATGTGGTTGATATAGAAGTCAAAAATGGCAAGGGAGTTGCAGGCGTTTTTCTATTCTGTACCGCGATAATAGTGTGAATCACAGAACCTCTGATTGCCATTGTGCTGCCAGACTACGCTTTGTTTCTGGGAACACCGGGACTCTGGGCAGCAACTGCTTTAAGATTTTCTGTGGTGGGAAAGCATAAAACATTTGCTTGGATTACTGACATTTGAGGGCTTCTATCCCCAGGTTTTTGTGTCTGGGCAGAGGAAGACATATCTGAGTAGCTGGTGGGTCCAAGAATTGGCAAATAGGTCCAAGTACAGCCGACCCCACGGGGGCAGAGCCACTAGCCATCGAAAGGAGTCTTGGCTAAGGCACCACTATGTTTGTACCACTCTTCCCACTCTGGAGGCCAGGTCTGTCATCGCATTTAGTCTGCCGGCTATGTGGTCTCCTGAGAGCCAAATACCATGAACTGTTGCTAAACGAAGGATTTCTGCTGAAGCTTCCCTTCCACAGCTTTCCTTTGAAATAGAAACTCATACCTTAGTCGAGGTATCTGTTTGAACTGATAGGACAGGAATGGGTGCCTGAATGAGTAACCTAGGGAGACGCATTTTGGGAATATCCATCACTGCATTCTCGACTGCTTTCGAGGGGATAACCACTGGCCTATGATGACCCCTTTCCCTAGTCACTGCTGATTTTATTACCCTTTGAAATCCTGGACAGTGAATCTTGCCCAGTTGGACGGTCTTTCCCCTGACTACCAGCAGTCACCGTGGAGAATCCATTCTGACAGGTTTCATGGGATGAAGAGGAGCAACATCCTGAATGCCTTTGACACTTCTTTCCTAACTCTCTTCTGTAGGGTAATTCCAAATCTTACTTTTCGCCCGGAAAGATCATTTGCTATTTGCGGCTTTTCAGGCTTATTGGCATGTGGAGGTAAGCATCTGACAAATATACTGGCGTCTCCCAACTGCCCTCTTGTTGCATTTGATTACTTGTGCAATGCCCATCTGAAACGTGATCGTACAGAGAAACGGGTAAAGCTCTGACAAGTTTATCACCAGCCCCTGTTCTCTTGGGACAAGAAATACCCCCAAAAAACCCTGTTCCTAGTCTGGCATTTCCTATATAGCCCTTTTGGCCCGTAACTCTAGTACCATATCCTGCAGAGCCTGCTTCTGCTAGTAGCCCTGACTGTAGTAGATGGCTTTGTGTTTCGGAGGTTTGAGATGTAGAGACATCGTAAGACACCTGGTCCTGGTTTTGAATGGAATGGAATAGCCATATCTGAGCCATTTGACAACCCGACACTGCACCGCTTCCACACAGGCTTTGTAGAAATAGCCTAGCCTTCCTGCTATTGGTCTTTGCAATTCAGTAGCTCCTTTATTTCTTGTGATAAGAGAACGACTCATCGCCTGGAGATGAGCCGTTTATCTCCACACGGGGCTGTGATTCGTTGCTACCTGTATTGCTGCGAGACATGGTGACTAGTGGCGCTGTAATCCTTCTGCCTCTCTCTTGACTGAAGGGGAGTGGTGGCGTGACTGGATGCAGTCCTGTCCTCTCTGTGTTGAATCTTGAAGCGACCCCTACTGGAAGCAGCTCTCACATAGAGGTGCCAAGTCCTGTCATCAAACTCTGTTTTCTAGGTTGACCCTTTCGATGTCTTGAAGAGGGAATAATTCTGATTAGCCCAAAAGGATACCCTGTCTTAATTCCCGACATCATTTGACCGATGAACAACAATGCAGCAAGAATGCGTCTCTTCACAACTGTACCATCGAGGTTAGTTTATTTGCCGATTTCGCTGAAGTATTCTGAAATGCTGATGGCCACTGAAAGGCACTTCAGGAGTTTTAACTCGATGGAGTCGCGCCATGACCTTACCGTCACCAAAGTCCATTCACTGAAATCCCTCTGCCTGGTTGCCACCGTATTGGCGGCTACTGCACTAACTGTCAGAACCACGAATGCCTCTTGTTCTGGCGCTTCACTCTGTGAGGTCAACCAAATGGGAGGCCTCCTCCCTATCTGCGTAGGGGTTGCCCACTTTCACCCCTACCAGACATATATTCCGTTTTTGAATGTAATGTCCTCAGGTCCAATTCGCGTTTCTGTGATGCCGGTGGGGTTAAAGCAATATCCTGTGACGGCAGACTGGGGGAGAAGGATAGTCAGCCAGCCGCAGCTGATTCGCCAACACACATTCCATCTAAGAATTGGATGGGCTGGGTCAGTACGTCCGCTTCCCTTTCTTGAAACTCATCAAGCCCGTCTCCTCCCCCCTGGATGCGCCGACTCTTTATCATCGTCCGTCTCCTGGTCGTGCTCTACTGGTAAAAACTTTTCGTCATCGATTTCTCGTCGTTGTGCATCCTTTGATTGCGGCCCTAAAGATGCCACTGCGACCGATTGGGTTTACCAGCTATAACAAAATGTTTAGAAGCCAACTGAGTTTGCATTTGTTCTTGCAGAGTTATCACTAGTCCTTCCGTGAGTCGGCACTTGTCGCAGAGGAACTGGGGATTGCGAATGATGGATGGCCACACACTGCCTTGTGCACTGAGTGTTATGTCTCCCCATTGCCTGCAACAGAAATCTATGGTGAGTAACCGTGTAACAAATCCCTTATTTTGCCCCCGCTCTCTCTTTTTCCTATCCACTTCTAGCCAGAAGGGGTAGGAGAGGCACAACCTCGGGAAGGATCACAGGAGAGAGGGATAACACCCGTGGTAGCGCCACGTGGATGGAGCCACGCGGATGGAGCCACAAGGGAATACCAACTTTTGCTAACCCTGCTACCAAAAAGGTGGGTAGGCATTTCCCTTCTAAATCGGAGGGGAGTGGGAGTAATCCCATGAATCTAGCTAGAAACTTAAAGCAAAATCAACGCTCCAGTAATTCGGTCACAACGGACCTGCAAGCCAATGGTGCTGGGGTTACGTGGAGCAATGTGGAGCCAATACAACGAGAGTACTTATCAGCGACCTGTCTCTGTGTCTCTCTGACACCCAAATACCCGAACAGGCGATCGGATTAAAACAACTCTCCAGTATCTAGTATCTTCAGGTAAAAATGAATCTGCCGGTGGAGAAAAAGACCAGAAACATTTTAGGGTAACAAAAAACGAGTTTGCTTACGCGTGGTCAACACTGTGATAGCTCGGCATCCTAAAACACTTCTTAAAAACACTTCCGTTGTATCCAAAGACAAATAAGAGGCTCTTATCCTGGAAACCTGGTGGAAAAGTTCTTTTCTATATATACGTCTTCACAGTTCCGTGCATAAAAAAGGAATGCGGGTAATTTGTAGTCACTAAGTCTTATATACTCGAGTGTTTCCGGTGTTGCCTAGTAAGGCAGTTTTTGGCAGTGTTTATTTACATGGTACGCTAACTCGGTTAGAAAAGTTCAATTCACAATATATGCGTCGATTACTGTAACTAAAGCGAAATCCCGTCTTAAGGTGGAGATAAGCAAACATCAGCTTTTGCAAAGTAAAAAACGGTTTTTCGTCGTATTTGATCATGGAAATAAAAATAGAGGTGCGCAATTTTTGAAGGCCAACAGCTTCGCATTAAATCCTCAGCTCAGCATTTTGCAACCAGTTGAAGTCAGCATGGTATTTTAAACAAGACAAGCAGAAGCAAGGATTATTCGAACGACGCAAGTTCAGAAGCAGAATCTGTTTGCTGATTAACTTGACACTTTCTCAAGCCGATCTGGATAATTATTCTTTAATATCACATGGCAGAATTAGGCTTCGAATGTTAGTTGCAATTTGATACTCAATAATATCAATACCTATAAATCAAAATTGTCCTGTAATTTATTGAACAGATTAACCAGCAACTGAATAATATACATTTTAAGACCTACAGATATCTCGAGATAATTTCTGACATCAACAAGGTATTTTAAATTA
Source organism: Protula sp. h YS-2021 (assembly GCA_949752745.1). NCBI lineage: Eukaryota > Metazoa > Annelida > Polychaeta > Sabellida > Serpulidae > Protula > Protula sp. h YS-2021. Next base: position 48,685,969 of record OX457027.1, on the reverse strand, counting down.
TTATTATTCGGATATCTATGATTGAAGCGGAAATTTGTAAACAAATACTGCCTAGAAATTTTATAAAATGATAATTTGAATTGGATATGTCTAAATAAGAGCTTTCACGATGATTAGTGCTATCCCCCTATATTTAAAGATAGCCAAAAATTACTTGACCAACTCTAAAACGAGGTATTTAATTTTTAATTACATGTACCACAAGGCTCTCACGTACAATAGGAGACATGCTGATTTTTTGCCATATCCGTCCTACCTTCTGTCCGTGATAACTTTAATATGGAACATAGCAAAGGTTTTAACGGCTTGGTTAATGTCAATAATTAACTGATTACCTTTTGGTGACCTTAACCTCAATGTCAAAGTCATCCGACATCAAAATCATAAGGTAGCTGAAACAGCTTTTGTTAGCGGTATAGCCTTCCCATTTCCGCGTCGATTTTGATGAAACATTTTGAGACCACGTAGTTGCACACAGAAAATCGCATCACATGACATTAGAAAAATAGATTAGACAATGGAATAAAATGGTACATTGTCGCTTCAGCTCAGTTCAAGAAATAACAACAAATGAACAGAGAGAGTTGGTAGAATATGTGCGTGACACTCATCTGACCACTCAGACTTTTAGAGCATTCAATGCAATAAATATTGATACTGATTTACCAATTGCATTCAAGGATTTGTTCAGCAAGTTTGATGATAATGAACTTCAAGGATCTGGATGGGTGCTGGATAAGATTCTCCAGATTGAAGTTCATTCAGCTACATTAGAACCCTTGCAAGCCTCCAGCTACATTGACTTGCTTGCCAAAGAAGATAATACTAAGGGTGTTATCAAAGTTAAGAACACAGACAACAAGTGCTTTCTATGGTCTATGTTAAATTTTCTACATTCAATAGATGACCACGTAAATTTGGTGTGGAAGTATCAACAATCTGAACATGAGCTGAATGTGAAAGATATTACATTTCCAACAGCAATTCATCAAATTTCTGAATTAGAGAAGATGAACCACATTGCCTTAAAATGGTTTTGGTTTGGAAAGTCAAGTTGTGGTACCCATCCACATAAGTCACATGAGTCAACATGAGATACTGACACTGAAATCAACTTATTTCAGTGACAATGAGAAGAGGCATTATTGTCTAATTAAGACTTTAGCTTCGTAATTTAGTATCGTACAAAACATGATGGTAAAACGTTTTATTGCTTCAATTGTCTGCATGGGTTTATGCAACAAGACCTTTTGGACAAACATCGTTAAATCTGTGGGAAGTATGAAGCACAGCAATTATCGTTTTTAGAGGATGCAATCATTCGATTCAAAGGCATTACAAAACGACAGACGGCATCCTTTGTCATTTATGCTAGCTTTGAATGCTGTACAGAGAAATGTGACCCACAGGACAAGTATCAACACCACAGGACAATAGTTTTACCTATGTTGTCGTCAGCGAATATGACAAGAGTGATCCTGCGCTTTACTGTAGAAACATATCTGTCTACAAATTTCTTAATATATGTTGGATGAACGTGGGCACACTGTGAATCAATTGAACAACTCAAAACCCACTAGAATGACTGCTGAGGATAAGAAACAGTTTTTTTTTGAAAATAGGCATTGCTACATTTGTCATGAGTTGATGGGAGTGGATGGTGTACGAGATCATGGTCACATTAGTGAGAAAATACCATTGAGTAGCCCGTAGTCAATGTAATTTACAGGTTCACTTAAGAAAGAATCAGTAAGAAAAGTGGGACTCCCTGTCGTAGTCCACAACATACGACGATATGGTAGTCATTTTCTTAATGAGAGTATGGAAAAATAAAAAAAAAAACTTGAGGCTGTCAGTCATTGCCAGCACTGTGGAAAAGTACATTGCGATTGCCATGGACAATGTGAAACTCATCGACTCCTACCAGTTTCTGGGAGCATCCTTAAAAAAATTAATAGCGAACTTGGTGGCTTAAGGCAAAGATACGTTTCAGAATATGACTGCTCACGTGCTCGACAGTCAGCAGCAAGAGATACTTTTGAGAAAAGGAGTATATTCCTAAGACTATGTTGATGAACCCTTCAAGTTTTCAGAAACCAAAGGTCCACCACAAGAAGACTTTTAAGGTCAACTAACTGAAGAAGTAATTAGTGATGAGGGCTATGCTCATGCAAAGGGTCTGATATGTATTCCATTGCAATAACTTTGAGAGTATCATGACCTCTCCCTGAAAACAGGTATGTTGCTGTAGGCATATGTGTTTAAAAATTTTAGAAATATGTGTATGAATTGGATCCTAATCATTACTATAGAGTACCAGGTTTGACATTGGACGCTATGACGAAATATATCAAGCTTCAGCTGGAACTGATAGATGATACTGAAAGGTGGAGCAAGGCCTGCGAGGAGGTACTTCAATGATTGCACACAAGTATCTCTATCCGGCCAAATCTGTCTTTGTTCTCTAATGGGTCCCAATGATTACAAAATTTACACCTTACCGGTCGCATATATCACACGACGCCATGCAGTTAACTTTCGTATTTATGCGGATGACAATCAAAATTATGTACAATTTCGACTGAATGATCGTACTGATTTTGATTATTCAGTGAGGAAGCTGGAAGCATGCATTGAAAACATTAGACTGTCAGTCAGTCAACAAGTTAAAGTTAAATGACTCGAAGACCGAAGTGCTTCATCATCACACTGTACTAGTTTTAGTTGCGATAGCATTGTGATTGGTGAAACCCCCATTAGCCTAACGGATAGTGCAAAAAACATTGGAATAATATTTGATTCACATTTGACACTAGAAAAGGAAATATCGCATCGCCCTACGACGTGCCTATATCATCTCAGAAGCATTCGCTCCATTCTACCATACATCTCACAGGACTGTTGTGAGAAGCTAGTAGATGGACTGATATCCTCCAGGCTGGACTGGTCTTCATAAATGCCGAATCAGTCAACCACAACGGATACAAAATATTGCCTCTTGCTTTGAGACGTGCAACAGAAAATACGATCACGTCGCCCCCATTTTAAAATCACTATATTGGTTACCAGTTGATCGCAGAACTGAGTTTAAAATTCTAATATTAACATTTCGGGTTTACCCACGGCACAGCTCCAGAATATCTATGTAACCTACTCTCACCTTACTAACCTTCTAGGATTCAGCGTTCAACACATAAGAATTTGCTAAAGGTGCCAAAATCCCGGACAAAAACTTATGGTGATAGGGTATTCTCTGTTTAGAACTAGGCACGTTAAATCTATTTACTATTTACTATTTAAGTATGCAAAGCCAACAGCTCCTACAATTCAGTTTATGTAAAGAAGTTCAAAAGCGTCAAGATATTTTTCTTCAGCAATGTTAAGCTTGAGAGGTTTGGATGGGACTGGTTTACCATCAGTGTAAAGCTACTTGTAGTTAATATTTAAAAGTTCAAATTATATGGATTTCTCAATACTGTTAAAGAAAGGCTTCATTACGAACCATTCTAATTACAATACGTTTTGGTAATTGACCCAAAAATATTCATCTTTCACAAAAGACTGAAATTTATCGGAAATGGCTAAAATTTTGCATTCTTTTCCGGTAGCATCAAACCTGATAGGAATTTTCATCAATGCATCTGTATGTCCTAGCTGAATACCGGGCCTAGCCTTCTCTTTGCGAATGGCTAAAAACTCATCTTTCATTTCTACGTTAAGGGTACCATTTACAGAAATGAATGAATATTCGTATTTTTGCCTATGGAAACGCAGTTTTATGCTCATACCAGTGGGAAAGTAACGATCCTACTCAAACAAATCCACTCTTGAGACGCCTGGAAGCATAAACACACGGCTTAGATGCGTATGCAAATGACGATTATGTAAAACATTGTTTCCTACATTAGCTACTTCACCACCGTCAGCATTTAGATGAAAGCCTGACATAAACGTTTCCTTACTGGCTGATTTCAACGCATGAGAATTCAACGAACCAGCAATATTCTTATAGATGAGATGCATAGAGCGCTCAGAATTAAGATTTTCTTCCAAATCATGGATGGGTGAGAAATATTGCTGGCATAACCATGGAAATTGTTGCTGTGTGAAATCAATCGGTCATTCAGAAATAATTCAATATTGGACCATAAACCATTAAACAAATCAGTGATGAATGTTACGTTATCATCTACTCCAGAAACTGCCCCGTCACGCTTTACAATACTGGATACAACATGAGGCCTGTTATTTGTTAAATCTAAATATTTTTCTGTACTAGCAGGAATATAAAATTCTATCGGAGCATTAGATCTACTGGCAGTGAGTGATTGATATTCTACACAACAACTTTTTTCTACAGCAGTTTGTGTTGGTGGTATACGAAACCATTCAAATGAAGAAAGACTACATTCACAAGAATGATCATGTGTCATCGACTTTTTCTTGTTCCGAAACATATCTTTTGATGTTCCTTTAACCTTCTTCCGAATTCTAACAACTTTATTTGGTGTACTTCGTTTACCTGAGATAATTGCTTGTCGCATTGTCATTCATGTGTGTTGGTATTGAATTTCACCTAAGCCACTTCATATTTTCTTTTCTAATGTACGAGGCAAACGAATTTGATAATCAGAGGCTTTATTAGTAGGATAATAGTTCATGCTAGCATTACTAGGCAAAGTAATCTAAAAACTTTTGGCTCCATGATGATTAAATCGTATACAAATGTTGACGGACTTGTTGCGTATATACATTACTTCGTGCATAGCGCGCGTCGTTCACGCGCGTAAGCTGCGTGCATGGTCCACATTGCTGCTGTCTATTACTTCTTCTTGACAACAAGCACTTTCACACCTTATTTTTACAGGAACATGAGTTGTAGTTTCATTTTCATGACAACAACAACAGAACTCCTTAAACCATGTTAAAAATTTCCCATTCCTCTGGAAACTGTCTTTTTGATGTTGTTTCATTTCTTTTGTAATATCTTCACGAATTGTCTTTTTTTGCCAAAAACAATTTTTGGAATATCAGCATCTACGATTCCCTAAATAAACTGCTTCCAACTTCGTGGTGGTACTTGTTGTTCTTTTCTTCTTGTAGCAACCAATGCTTCTTTTACTAAATAAATTATGTTGGGACTTTTAATTACAGCTTCATCTGTTATATTTTTTAACACAAGTTCATTCTTATTTGTTATCTTGTGCCATACCAAATGTTAACTATTTTGACTTTTCTGACTTTTCTACAGTAGCAGCAGTAGCTGCAGCAGACTGTTGTGTTGTTGGGATTGAATTGTTTGTAAATGACGACAAAGAAGTTGAGACATTCCTGTAGCAGTTTCATGATTGCGTTTCTTCTTTATAAGTTTATTCATTTTAGCTTTAATATCATCATTTGAAGGTTGACTTCATAATAATTTTCTATATTGGAATTTAAGAAAAAGGATCAGCTAATAATTGAAGGGGAATTCCTGCAATTTTTCCAATAAATCCTCATTTCTGATTAATCAAGTTCTTTTTACGCTTGAGGGAAATGTTCTTATCAGCCAATTGTTTAAGGGTTTGTTCTTTACGCTTTTTTATACACATTTTTATACACATGTGACTTCACTGATAAGTACCTATGCACTATATTCAAGCATGTTTCAAACAAACTGGTCAATTCAATTTTTGTGGCTTGCTTCAATAACGATTCACGTCGTTTAGCACTGCTTCGTGCTGATAAATGAACAAATGATTGATTCGCCTGAATTCTAGATATCTTGACGTTAATACTAAACTCTTGTAATTCTTCTTCATGCCCTATTTTATTCATATAAGCGTAATATGTATCACTTGGTAGAATTTCTGGGCGAATACGTAATTCATATCCTGTCTTTGGTTTCAAATCAATATTTAAATAACCACAACGCTTGCTTGTAGCATCTTGATATGTCTCAATTAAAAATTTAGATTTCCCTGGATACATTTGCCGAGCCAATGTGCTGATATGTTGACAATTTCTTGAATTTTTGGAGAGAATAATGTAATGTGTATTTAAAATAATGTTAGGCATTTCCTTTCCTTGGTGAAGCAAATTGTGTACGATGAAAATAATGCTGTAGTTTATGGTTGCTTCCAACACTAAACATTCTGGTCATTCGTTCATTGCTCTGACATTTCGTCATGAGAACATCAATAATGAATACGTTATTTCTGTATTCTGCTTCGGATTGAAACGCTTTTCAATATCCTCTGGAATGCCTTGACGAAATTTCACTCCTTTCATACCTTTGTACAAGGGCATAGGGACATAAAATTTTTTATGAAATGGTTGAATGAATTTTTGTTCAGTGAGCCCTTTCGCAAGAGATTTTTTTCTACTATGTGTTGCTCCACCGACCAGACATGCAAACGGATGCTTCATAGCGCTTGAATATTAGATTCCTTTTACCCAACTATTAAATTTCTTTGGCCAGCCTAACCACATGACAAATAACTCTTTCACAGCTCGAATTTTCCTATTTTCAAAACTTTTTCATTTTATTTACGAATGTCCTCCTAGAAAAGACCATCTTTTCCTAAGAAGTCTTACAGGGATCAGGTGCATTCTTTCCTTCTTACAACGATACGTGACGATGAACACTTCGTGTATCCATATGGTAATCGCTTTGAAATACATATTTCAAGTGTGAAATGCGAACATGTTGAACAATTTTAAGCTTGGAGGATTTTGGTTTTTTCGTTGATTTCAGTTTGAATTTATCAATATACATATGTTTCTGCACTTTGGATTCAATCTTCTTGATAATATCTACCGACGATAATGGATTTGGTAAGAACCCATGAAGCCTATGATTATAATTGTAGAGTAAGTCTTGAAAGACATGTCTATACCGATACGTTTGCCAATATAGAAAATAGCGATACATCATTCCTTTGAGAGTACGTAAAGTTGGCTTTCGTCTCATTTTTTGGTGGCATATGCCTGAATGCCTATCTTCTTTAGAAATTGTTTTACCCATCTGTTCTTAAACTCTCTTCCATTATCTGACCTTAGTGTTCTAGGTCCTCTCTTTGGTTCTTGGAAAAATCTTTTGGAAGGCTTGAATGACTCTAGTAACAGTTTTGTTGTACCCACAAATGTTTGGAAAAGAATGATTTTTACCCTATAAAACCCGCTTGGCACGCCTCGTATAGAAAAGTTCTTTCAATGCGAACTTCACTTTAGCTGATATATGTATTGTTTGAGTATAATAAAGACATCAAAGTACCTTTGTGGTTTTTAATGAATCTTCAAAGAATTAACAATCTTGACGCACAGTAAGATACATGTTGAAAGAACGAAAGTTAAAAACCCATATGGGTGGAGCCATATTCAAGGTTGGCTTCAATATCGCCATTAACAGCCATGTTGCTACGACCACATGGGTGGAGCCATTTACTTGAGGTGGTTGTACCCATAGGGGCTAAGTGGCTAATGGGTACAGCCATGTGGAAAGAGCCATTACCCGAAATGGCTCTACAGATTTGACTACTTGGCTCTTTCCCCCTTTTAAGAGAGGGATGAATTAGAACCTTGAGAACCGATTTAAGACAACAGATTTAAGGTACTGCTATGACCAGATATACACACGTGTTTTAGTGCCATCCCTCTCCAACCTTCCACATATGGTACGCCCAACCGAGGTCGGGTGACATACTGAATGATGCACCGTAATTTATTCTCATTCAAATTAACATGCTCTGCTGTGAGAGGATTATATTGAAGCTATTACTCTACGACAAATAAATAAATGTGAAGTAGGGAAATTGTCTCTACCCACTTCACTAAGCCGACCGACGGCTTGAACGCACGGAGCCAGGTAAGTAACAGTCCTATAGTTTATGAGTGAGTTGCTTTGGGGTTGCTTTACCCCTCTTGACTTTTGTCTGTTAGACTGCTTGGCGCCACGACCTCGTTTGTTTGATGTGGCTCCTCTCTGGCTCTTGCTATAGTTTCTGTTGCAATAGACAGAGAATCAGGCTTGGAAAACATACCGCTATTAAAGGGCCGATTGAGTAAAGAACCGTTACTTCATTTTGGGTGAATTCTTTTAGATAAAAGTATTCGGAGATGATCAACATCCTGTCCGTAGTAAATCGTCTAATGAAACATTGTGTAAAGCGCTCAAGAAGTTAGCTACCTGTCTCACTTGATGGGCTTTGACTTTGCACTGGGCCAAAAATCCGGCTTCTGTTTGCGCTTTGATATAATTAGACACAGTCTGTTTGGAGATGTCGCTTGTTACACTCGGCCTAAATGAAATGATTAGTGCTTTTTGGCTTGGCGCTCTGTAGTCTTTCTATAACTCAACGTATTTTCTAACAGCGCGAACAGGACAGAACGTGGGTGTTGGTTCAACCCGTGGAGTTGGAGTAGGAAGGGATGTAAGTCTTATCTCTTCGAATGCCCTTGCCCCTGTAGGTGCTGTGTGGGTCTTAACCTTGAAAGATCTGAGGGAGATTGTTTCATCAAAATTTCCTTATCCGTAAGGACTAGTTTAAGCGTTGCTGCTATCGTTGACCTATAACCTTCTACGGAAGATGGCATTAGGCTTGATTCTTCATGCAATAAATTAAAAAAATCAGCCACGACCTCTGGGGAAACCGTAAATCGGTCAAGTTTTTGCTGATGCACTAGTCCGAAAACCTGTTTCACCGAAATTGCTAGATGTTACACGTGGGTGGCTTATGTGTTTGGGTTATTTTCTGCATTACTTCATCTGAAAATCCTTGATCTTTCACACCCGTGGGTCTAAGAGGTGAGGGTTGAGTTTAAAATGCTTCCAGTGTGGTTGATGTAGGAGCTCCGGATGGCAAGGGATTTGAAGGTACATCTCTGTCTTGTACCGTGACAGTAGAGTGAACCACGGAGGCACTTCTTGCCATGGGGCCATTAGGATGAGCTTGCTTGCTGGTCACATTAGAGCTCTAAAAAGTACCTGTTTTAGGATGTACTGTGGCGGGAAGGCCACTCGGATGAGTAGATGCCTCCTTGTTTGTGAATGTACACCACTATTGTTGAGTTGTCCAGTATAACATTTACTGCCCCCTTTTCAGTCTAAGGGGTAGTTGGGTGATTACTAAGCACAACTTTCAGTTCTAGTCAGTTTATGTGTTTTATCTTTAGATTGAGGAGTGAGGGGCCCTTCCACAGTTTCTGTTTGAAATAGAAACCCCATATTTCGGATATATCGTCTGTTTGAGCTGATCATATGGGGGATGGGGTTTAAATGGGTTATCCCGGGATAGGCATTCTGGCGATGCCAACCACTGAAGGTTTTCAGTGCCTTCGAGGGCGTGATCACTGATCTGTGATTACCCCTTCCCCGAGCCACTGCTAATTTTACTGCCCTTTGACTCTTTCTGAAGTGAAGTTTGCCCAATTGAGCTTTTTTCACTGTGGCAACTAGTAGCCCCAGTAGAGGCTTCATTTAAGCATATTTCACGGGCCAATGAATGGAAACGTCCCGACTGGTTGAGACAATTTGCTCCCATTTGTTTTTTTTTTTGGGGGGGGGGGGGGGGTAGGCTCTGACTATCTCTACATATGACCCTTCTCATTAGTGGCTACTTTACGATTTCCTGTAGAGCCTGATTGCGCTCGGAGCCCTGGCTGTAGGAAGTCGCTATGTGTTTTGAAACTTCATAATGAACAGGCAATGTAAGGCACCTGCCCCTGTTGTCTCTCTTGAATGGGATAGAATAGCCTTGCCGGAGCCAATTAACTACCCGGCAACTCAATTTCTATCCAAAGCTCATAAAAATAGCTTAGCCTTCCTCCCACGGACCAAGAATCTTTGCAGTTCAGTAGCTTTTTTATTTCTTGTGATAAAAGAACGGCATTTCCTGGAGATGAGTCCTTTATCGCCACGCGGTGCCGTGATTTGTTGCTATCTTACTGCTGAAAGGGCCGGAAGTTGGTGGAGGTGCCATCTTGCTGTCTTTGCGTCTTAGCCGACGTGGAGTGGTGTTGTGCTCGAGGTGTGTGCCTCTCTCCTATGTGCTGTCTTTTAAAGCGACCCCTACTGGAAGTACCTCTCACATAGGGGTGTCTCGGGGAAGACATCAGAGCTAGGTCGTGGCATAGGGCTCTGTTCTGAAAGTTGACCCTCTCGACATCCTAGGGAGGGAATAGCTCAAACTGACTCAAAATACTTGAATGTATTAATTCTCGAGAGCTTTTGACTGAGAACCGGCAATACAGTTGGAAAGCGTCTCTTCGCAACTGCACCACTGATGTTAGTTGGTCTGCGGCTATCTGCGTCCTATCCCCAGTGGTTATTGAGACACACTCTAACAGTTTTAACACTACTGGATCGGATATCCACCTTTGGGTTTGCGCCTCCTTCAATGTCTTAAGCGTATGATCCTGCATTGAAGTGAAGTTTAATGTTTGCCTGGCTAGCCGCTTCAGTGTCTTAGTGTGTTTTTTCCACAAAGGGGATATCCGAGTCAGGCTTTCCTTTGGGCATCCATACTGTTTTCCCGGGCTGCTCAAGGGGCTCGATGGGTTGACGTTTTCAGGGGATCTATACATGGCTATTCTGACCCCTAATTGTTTGGTTAACGATATGCGGCTCCTGTTTATCTGCGTGGGAAGTGCCTGCTTCTACTCCCGCCAGACGTATAATCTCTTTAATTACATCTCTAAACGGAATATCTTCCGGTAAGACTCGCGATGTTTTTGTCACTGGCGGGGGAAGAGCAGTATCCTGTCACGGTAGGGTGGGGGAGATGGGGTGCAGATTGGGCGTCGTCCCTCCAGTACTGATGTCCTTTTTTAGGTGATCGCAGTCCTTCTAGGAGCCTAATGGATTGGGTCATGCATGCACTTCCCCTTCCTGAAATTTCTCACCGGAACCCATATTCCCCCTCCGACACCGGATGCGATGGCTCTTAATCTTCATCCGTCTCCTGATCATCTGCCACTGGTAAAAACGTTTTATCCATATCTCTGGGATGGCCAGGGGAGCTGGCTCTTGATTGAGAGTCTGCATCCTTGGGATGCAGTACTGAAATATGTCCTGATAGAGGAAGTCCCATCGATTCCTCATCACTGGCTTGCGTTTCGCTGGGTGGCGTTTCGAAGATGTCACGGCCGCCGATGGGGCTGTCTTAGCAATAAACGAGTGCAAACAGGCCATGTGGCCCTGCGTTTGCTCTTGTAATGTACTCATAGCAACCATCTCTTTTGCCCAATCGGATTCAGGAACCACCCACTGGCTCTGCTAGAGCTAGAGTCGTATCCTTTGACTCTGAAAGAGCCTTCTGCTTCCTGCGTTCTCCATGAAATTCCTTGCGTCTCTGGTTCTTAATGCGATTTGCCACTTCGTATGGGTGAGGTGCTCGCATTCAATACACGTGTTCTGCTTCTCGCATTGAATAGTCCCTCTGCGAATCTACGCTTGTCACTGTGGGAGTGGGGGTTGCTGGCAAACGGCGGATGACCACACGCTGCCTTGCACGCTGAAATTTCTGTCTCTGCCATGCCTGAAACAGAAATTCGTGGTGAATAATCGTGCAACAAACCCCGTCTTGATTACCCCTAATCTACCCTCTCTCCTATCAACACCTAGATGAAGGGGGGATGTCGGTCAGAGGGATAACCGACTTGGGTAGCGCCACGCGGGAAGAGCCACGTGAGTGAAGCCACAAGGGAATACCCACTCTTCTGACTCTGTTACCAAAGTAGGAAGAGCCAATTGGTTCTACTCCGTCAAATCTTTGCCTCTACCCAGATTTGTATTGACATTTAGAACCCCAACAAGCCCACAAGGGCAGGGGAAGTGGCTGTAACTTCATGAATCTAGCTAGAAACGTGGAAGTCCAAACGGCGCTCTGCTGTCCTGGCAAGCCAACGGTGCTGAGGTTGGGTGGAGCGGTGTGGAGGCATGGCAGCGAGAACTTACCAACGCCACAGCCTGTCTCCGTGCCTCTCCAACACTTACCTGACAAAATGCCCCGACAGACAGTCAGATTAACACAGCTTCTAGTATCTCCAGGTAAAACTGAATCTGCTGACCAGTGGGGAAATGCGAGAAACATGGTACGGTGACAAAGGCCGAGTTTTCTTACTCGAAGGTCAACACTACGATTCCTGGTGCCATTTAAGTGCTGCATTCAAAGATACCGTTAAACTCCCGTCGTAACATAGAACTCGTTAAACGTAGGTATAAATGTATCCCAAAAACCTAATAAGAACCTTTTATCCTGAAAACTTGATGACAAAAATCTTGAAAGACTCTTTCCCAAAAATTAAATCTTCACAGCTTCGGAATGTGGGTAATTTGATGTCACCCAGTCTAAAACAATTGACTATTTTTGATATTACCTCAAAAGGCAATTTTTGGCAATGTTTATTTTCATTGTACGCCTCCGCGTGTAGAATAGTTCAATCAAATGAGGGAAATCCTGTCCAAAGGTGGATATTAGCGAAGTAAAATTAATGCTTGCACATACCGTTCGGGCTGACAGGAGTGTGAACTTTTCCACTTTTTTTACCAGAAGCGAAGCAGGCCACTTCGTGACAGGACAATTTCTGACTGGTCATTTCCCAACCAGTTCTTTCTTTGTTGTGTGTGATGTGTAAGTACTAGAAAGCTTTGATGTGTGTGTGTGTGTGTGTGTGTGTGTGTGTGTGTGTGTGTGTGTGTGTGTGTGTGTGTGTGTGCGTGTGTGTGTGTGTGTGTGTGTGTGTGTGTGTGTGATGTTTCACGATAACAAGGGCTATGACCCTTGATGAATTGAAATCGGGCACAACTCTCAAATAGCGGAACAGCTTTTCCACAGGCCACACTTACTGGATTTTCTATCACTTGTCACAGAACAGCCCACATAAGATTCAGCCTGAGATCCTAAACGACTACTCTGAGGAATAGCTATATTTGCCCGCTTTTGTGCCAAGTGGTTAACCAATGCAATTGAAGCACTTAAAGACCCATTTCTGACCATTGCATCTGCATCGGCCGACCAACAACCGGGTCAAGGCGCCGCCAAAATTTGCTCACCGTGTTTTGAACGCACGTCACCGTGCTGAAGACAACTGGCTTAAGAAAAACAAAGCACATTGGATGGTGGCATTGGAAGGATGGCTTTCAGAGGTGACACCATACCACTCTCACTTGTGGAGGTTTCTGGGCGTTCTAAAGAAGCAAAACATGACAAATATTTAAGGCGTTAGGAGGCAATCAGGCACCAAATTACGACATGTCTACCTTAAAAGTGCACGGTTTACTGCCAGTGCGTAAATTTCGCCCCTTCAGCAGAGTGTCAAATTTAATTTGAGAAAAAAAGAACATTAGAGAATCAAACATGCACTCTGCTGCAATCATTCGACGAAGACAACACGGACACAAAGAGAAGTACATGCAATGAAGACTATGAATCTAAGGTATTTGTAAATTTGTTTCGAGTAATTTTTTAATGTTGCGGCATTAGCTCTTCTGAGCCTTGTGTCCGTCTTTTGTTGTATAAATGTGAGTGAAAAAAACCGAGATGAATCAATTTGGGGTGGTGCATAAACACGAGGAAAATATGATATTATATATTTCTAAAAGAATTATAAATGAAAAAAAAAACAACAAAAGCAATTGACTAGTCAAGTGAGAAAATACTGAATTAAATAAACTGAAAACAAATGTAAAATAATTGAAATCATTGTTTTCGACACACACACGACATCTAAGTTCCTTATGGTCTAAGCAGTTACGTCCCCAACGCTCCTATGATTCATCACAAATATTATGGTACGTGTGCAAGGAAGACGATCACACGGGACACAGGTCCAACAATTCCAAGGAGGATATCTGTTGTAGGGGAGGAGGGCCTCTATATATATATATTCGTACCATTTTGCAAATTTAAAAGATGTTGTTATGTTGAAATATTAAGCAAAAGTTCTCAAAGGTCAGTTTTGCCAATTAACCTTCGGATTAAATGCAACTAATAATAAGCAACCAAACTGCAATTCAAAGTGTTTCAAAACCTTAACAATACAGAATACATGTACAAATTGATTTCCGTTGAAATACGTTCAACACATGCTTGCAAGTCTGTTCTATATGAAAATATTTTTAGAAATTTGTTAATGAGATTTTTAGCATAATCCGATTAAACAACCTTCTCCAAGTATTTTCTGTTCGTAATAAAACTGAATGAAATGACTCCAAATTGTGTATTATATATCTATGGAATGCCGATATTACCTCAAAAGGCAATTTTTGGCAATGTTTATTTTCATTGTACGCTTCCGTGTGTAGAAAAGTTCAATCTACAATTTATGCGTCGATACCTCAAATGAGGGAAATCCTGTCTAAAGGTGAATATTAGCGAAGTAAAATTAATGCTTGCACATACCGTCCGGGCTGACAGGAGTGTGAACTTTTCCACCTTTTTTACCAGAAGCGAAGCAGGCCACTTCGTGACAGGACAATTCCTGACTGGTCATTTCCCAACCAGTTCTTTCTTTGTTGTGTGTGATGTGTAAGTACTAGAAATCTTTGATGTGTGTGTGTGTGTGTGTATGTGTGTGTGTGTGTGTGTGTGTGTGTGTGTGTGTGTGTGTGTGTGTGTGTGCGTGTGTGATGTTTCACGATAACAAGGGCTATGACCCTTGATGAATTGAAATCGGGCACAACTCTCAAATAGCGGGACAGCTTTTCCACAGGCCACACTTACTGGATTTTCTATCACTTGTCACAGAACAGCCCACATAAGATTCAGCCTGAGATCCTAAACGACTACTCTGAGGAATAGCTATATTTGCCCGCTTTTGTGCCAAGTGGTTCACCAATGCAATTGAAGCACTTAAAGACCCATTTCTGACCATTGAATCTGCATCGGCCGACCAACAACCGGGTCAAGGCGCCGCCAAAATTTGCTCACCGTGTTTTGAACGCACGTCACCGTGCTGAAGACAACTGGCTTAAGAAAAACAAAGCACATTGGATGGTGGCATTGGAAGGATGGCTTTCAGAGGTGACACCATACCACTCTCACTTGTGGAGGTTTCTGGGCGTTCTAAAGAAGCAAAACATGGCAAATATGAAGACGTTAGGAGGCAACCAGGCACCAAATTACGACATGTCTACCTTAAAAGTGCACGGTTTATTGCAAGTGCGTAAATTTCGCCCCTTCAGCAGAGTGTCAAATTTAATTTGAGAAAAAAGTTAGAGAATCAAATACGCACTCTACTGCAATCATACGACTAACACAACACGGACACAAAGAGAAGTACATGCAATGAAGCCTATGAATCTAAGGTATCTGTAAATTTGTTTCGAGTAATTTTTTAATGTTGCGGCATTAGCTCTTCTGAGCCTTGTGTCCGTCTTTTGTTGTATAAATGTGAGTGAAAGAAACCCGAGATGAATCAATGTGAGGTGGTGCAGAAACACGCGGAAAATATGATATTATATATTTCTAAAAGAATTATCAATGAAAAAAACCCAACAAAAACAATTGACTAGTCAAGTGAGAAAATACTGAATTAAATAAACTGAAAACAAATAAAAAATAATTGAAATCATTGTTTTCGACACACACAGGACATCTAAGTTCCTCATGGTCTAAGCAGTTACGTCCCCTACGCTCCTATGATTCATCACAAATATTATGGTACGTGTGCAAGGAAGACGATCACACGGGACACAATTCCAACAATTCCAAGGAGGCTATCTGTTGTAGGGGAGGAGGGCCTCTCTCTCTCTCTCTCTCTCTCTCTCTCTCTCTCTCTCTCTCTCTCTCTCTCTCTCTCTCTCTCTATATATATATATATATATATATATATATATATATATATATATATATATATATATATATATATATATATATATATATATATTAGTACAATTTTGCAATTTTAAAAGATGTCGTTATGTTGAAATATTAAGCAAAAGTTCTCAAAGGTCAGTTTTGCCAATTAACCTTCGGATTAAAATGCAGTTAATAATAACCAACCAAACTGCAATTCAAGGTGTTTCAAAACCTTAACAATACAGAATACATGTACAAATTGATTTCCGTTAAAATACGTTCAACACATGCTTGTGAGTCTGTTCTATGTGAAAATATTTTTAGAAATCTGTTAATGAGATTTTCAGCATAATCCGATTAAACAGCCTTCTCACAAGTATTTTCTGTTCGTGAAACTGAATGAAATGACTCCAAATTGTGTATTATATATAACTATGGAATGCCGTTTTAACATTTAAAGCTTATTTTTGATATCAAAATATATTTAGAGATATCGATAAATCTATGTAGATCTCATTAATTTATATTTTGCTATCTATAATTGAATTTTAAATGGCAAAAAATTATTTTTGATCAATAATAACAACACAACTTTTGACCTCAAGAATTTTGCTTCTTTTTTGTACAGTAAACAATTGAAATAAAGATTCTGTATACAAGGACAGCCATTATTTATTTGCAGATGTGTGTTTCTGAATTTTTTTATTAAAAAAAATAGACTGATATTTTGCTATAAAAAATCAATTTTTGAGAAACAAAAATGGTTTGCAGATTTCAAAATACAAATTAAAAAAATAAATTCTTGATATCAATATAAAAAAAATGAATTATTGAGCTGAAAATTGATACTTTGCTTTCAAATATTTCATTTTTGCTATCAAGAATAGAATTTTTGATATAAAAAATCAATTTTAGATATCATTAAGTCATTTTTGATATCAATAAATATTTCTTGATATCTCTAAATATTTATTGATATCAAAAATTATTTTCAAGAATACATTTAGATACATCAGAAATACAATTACAGATAAAAAAATGAATTCTTGATATCAAAATATAGATTTATTGAGATCAAAAATTAATTCTTGTTATCAAAAAATCAATTTTTGAGATCAAAAATTAATTCTTTATATCAATAATTCCCTAATAAATGTGAAAACGGTATTCAATGTATATCAACTATTATTTGGGTTCATTATAAATAGTTACGCACTCATATAAGATCAAAATTGGTAGAACCCCGGAAATCTGACCACTTTTACTCAGTCGGTAGGAAATGTCGTTTCTGAAGTGTAAACTTTGATAGCAGTTGTAGTTTTCATTGTCTGCCGGTGTTGTTAATGAATCTCTAAGTGTTGGCATTATTATTACAGACAGACGAGTTACTCAGGTACTGCCCCGTGACGTTTGGAGAACACTATGCTTTCAAGCGTAGGAATCACTCTTGTCAACATTTTGTTCAATTGCGCAAAGTAATAAACTGTTTTTTTTACATTGCTCATCGGGACCACAAGCGGGTTTTCAGCTTTTACAACAACGGAGCCACTGTTACTTAGAGATAAAGCACCGACCTCGCCCCCCTCCCCTGCTCACTCCCGCCTGCATTGTTCCTAACAGCACCAGGCCGCCGCTTCTAACCACCGTATTATTGTCATGTAATTGCTAGATTTTCTCACAAGTCATCACTTACGACGATTTTGGTATCTAATATTTTTCCTTTTGAAATTCTGTCGTGAGCAGAAATTCATAGTGCCACTTTAATTGTCTGGATTAACCACAATCTTTGTATCACTAGAGGGAGGAAGCCTAGGTTCATCGTCAGGCCAGATTAATTAATTAAATCATTTCACTTTGATGCAAAGTGTTTTCAGTCATAACCAAGAAACTTGGGACCGGGGATGGAGACCCTAAAAAGCAGGCAGCTATCTTGTTTTCTGTACAAAGTTTTTCACTTGATTCCCCGGCGTAACAATCCGAGAACGATCTTTTACTGTAAAGCTAAATTATACTTTAAATTGCACCTTTGGATCCGACCTCTCAACCCCCGCCCCCGCCCCCCGGCCTAGAGGGAAAATGAGATTAACGTATAGTTTTGTGTTTCACACAATTCCGATCGTCTTTCATTTTCAGAGTTACCCTTCTCGTGCCTCCCAGGCTGTCGGGAGGGAAGTAGGGTCGGATCCAAAAAGTGCAACATGGTCTGCAACGTAAAACCATGCCAACATCTCATTTGTTGGATAGTTTTACGTTTTAGAAATTTCTTAACACTTTTCGTTTCCAGCCCCAGTACTACTCCCCGCCCCGCCCACACCTCCCACCTAGGCTGGAGATTGAGATTTTGGCATAGTTTTACGTTTCAGACAAATCTGATAATTTTTCATTTTTGGACCCTTCCCCCGTCCAACGTTGCAGCTCTGTAGAATATATGGCGGGCATTCCAACTTCAACAGGGCATAACTTCTGGACCGATTTCAACAATTCTTTCGGCATAATGTTCAGTAAGACTTTCAGTTTTTTTTTATCGATGGCTCATTGATGACCTCGATTCTGAAAATTGCAAACGAGCAGAGAACTTTATAAGTACTGGATCAATTTTCATCATTTACCATCAAGACAGTGAAGTGATAACACAGATGTCCCAAATGAAGAAGTGAAATGTTGATGGTGTCATGCAGTGCTGCCAACTTAGATAAATTTGAGAGATATTTATGTGAAAAACCGATTGCCTTTCGTAAAGAAAGGGGACTTATTACTTGCCGCGTTTGCTTCTGTGTCTTTAACAATGCTGAACGATATGCAGCTCATACATGTTATGATACATATACTCATGCGGCACCATGCAAAACATATGTATAAAAAGATTAGCTGAAGAATCAGATCAACCTCCTGCAAAAACACAAAAGAAAAACAAACTGAGATACAAACGAAGAAACAAATAAAAAGGGTGTAATGCAACAGGTAAAGGTAGGTAAAGGTAGAAGAATAAGTTTTGTTGCACATGAACATCAAGAAGTGTTTGAACCTGAAAATGGACCTGACTTGCTACTGAAAATGCGACAGCCAGAAACTCGAATCACATGACATTTAAAATATACATTAGACAATGGAATAAAATGACACATTGTCGTTTTAGCTCAATTCAAGAAAATAACAAATAAACAGGGAGTGTTGGAAGAACGTGTGGATAACACTCATCTGAGCACTCAGGTTTTAGAGCATTCAATGAAATGAATATTGATACTGATTTGCCATATGCGTTCAAGGATTTGTTTAACAAGCTTGATGAGCATGAATGTCAAGGATCTGGATGGGATAATATTCTTTCGATTGAAGTTCATACAACTACATTAGAATCCTTGTAGACCTCCAGCTACAATGGGTTTTCAAAGAAAATAGTCATTATGTTGACTTTGAATGCTGTACAGAGAAATATTGTCGTCAGCGAATATCAGAAGAGTGATCCTGTGTTTTAGAATATGACTACTGATGTGTGACAATCAACAGCAAGAGCTACTTTTGAGAAAAGGAGTATATCCCTACGACTATGTTGGTGAACCATCCAAGTGTGCAGAATCCAAGCATCCACCACAAGAAGACTTTCGCAGTCAATTGCCTGAAGAAGGAATTAGTGATGAGGATTATGCTCATGCACAACGGGTCTGGAATGTATTCCATTGTATCAACTTTGGAGAGTATCGTGATCTGTACCTGAAAACAGATGTGTTGCTGTTGGCAGTTGTGTTTGAAAATTTTAGAAATATGTGTCTCAGCACATATGAATTGGATCCTGCTCATTACTATACAGCAAATTTGACATGCTGAAACATACCAGGGTTCAGCTGGAATTGAGAGATAATATCGACATTATTAAATGGTAGAGCAAGGTCTGCGAGGAGGTCTTTCAATCATTACACAGAGTTTGCCAGAATGTGGATTTGCATGGGCAGAAGATATATAATCTCTGGACTACATGAAAGTGAGTGAAGATGCTGAGATAGGATATATTCTCGATGTAGAACTCACATATCTTGATGAAATTCATGATCAGCATAATGCCTATCCAGTGGCTTCTTTGAAGAAAACTGTTCGAATCAGTGAATTGTCCGAATACAGTCAAAACCTGAGAAAGCAGGTGGGATTGAAATGTAAACCTACGGAAAAGTTGATTCCCAATCTCAGTGACAAGAAAAAGCACGTGATACATTATCGAAATTTGCACCAATATGCAACTCTTGGATTTAAAGTAGCGAAGGTGCATCGGGCCATTGTGTTCCAGCAGAGTAAATGGCTAGCTAAGTACATAGATGTCAACACAGAGAAGAGATAAGTAGCCAAAACCCCATTTGAAAAAGACTTTTACAAATTGCTGAACAATGCCATATTTGGCAAAGCCATGAAAAATTTGAGGAAACAAAATGACGATTTGTTACTGTCGAGCTTTCATTATCCTATCTCCTGAAGATCAAGCCGTGGTGAAAGATCATTTTAAATCCTTACCAATACCAGAATTTTATCTGCAAGTCTCAGAAGATCTTAAAATGACAGTCATTGAACGTGACGGTAAACGCTGTATACAGTTTCAACAGTATGACGACCTTACCGAACGATACGATTTCATCACGCTCAAAGCAGAACACTGGAGTTTTTTTATGCTTGGCAAGAACTTGAAACTTGGCTTTAAAGCAAATGGACATGCACAACTAATACGAGGTTCAAAAACTATGGACTTTACGCCTAATATGTGGACTTTGGTAAAGACTATGAAAGGCTTAAATAAATGGACACTATCAAACCATGTCGATGTGAAAGTGATTGGGTTGGATCAATGTTATGTCAGTTTTCATAGCATTAACCAAAGGGCGATGACATTTATATTAATTATATCAGTTGAAGTTGTCGCGAGTTGCCTAATACGTTACATGTATTAGCATAATATTTATTTGTAATATTCTTTTTGTTCTCAAGGATTAATTGTATTTTTTTATTCTCAGTAATTTGAAATAGTTGTTATTTGTTAAACCCTTGTTAAATCAATTGTAAATATACGTGATTTATTATGTTTAATAAAAAACATACACATGATGCTTTGCAACCTTTTTTTCCTCAAGTAATACTTGCAATAATACATAGCAATAAATATGATATATGATATATGGCTTATGGATGAGTTAACACCTCGCCCTCCTTCAGATGAAAAGGGTTCACGGGTGAGTTAGTACCACGTCAGGGATCGTCCATATAAATGAAAAGGGATTTATGGGTGAATTAACACCACACAGTGATCTCAGTGACTCATTGCAATGTTTAAGTCTAAAATCTCCATAATTTCTTTTTTTATTTCTATAATGTCAAACATACTACGATCTCGAGATCTATGTAATACATAATACACACA
This sequence comes from Protula sp. h YS-2021, assembly GCA_949752745.1. Taxonomy (NCBI): domain Eukaryota; kingdom Metazoa; phylum Annelida; class Polychaeta; order Sabellida; family Serpulidae; genus Protula; species Protula sp. h YS-2021. The sequence continues at coordinate 48,664,792 of OX457027.1, read as the reverse complement.
ATAAAAACCACAAGTATTGGGAATGAGCAGCTGCCATGGTATGGAATTATATACATACTCATTATTTAAAAAAAAATTCTAAACGGTTATCTATAGGTGCAAGTCCATAAGAGTCAAATTATTCCACAACTTTCCCAAAGTACACGGTAACCCAATGTTCACCAGGCTCATCATGATTGTGTGTTTATGGCATAGGCCCCTTGGTGTAATGCTGGCAGTTGATTCATAGGGAACACCCCGTGGAATAAGTCTTTTTTGTGACATGTGTCAGTCAATATGACAATTATCTTCCACGTATTCATGATCGATAATCAAACTGAATACTGCGATATGCACTTATGATATTGTCAAATTCAGCATGTGCTATGGCATTGACTGCATTATGTAAGGCGTTGGCAAAATTCATCTCTAGCTGCAGGTTCCATGCTTGATAAGGGCGTAATGGTCATCACTATCATAATCAGGTGTTAAGTCGAATTAAAATTTTTTATGGTGGAGCTTTCTCACCAATCAATTTATCAAAAGATCACCCATGCACTCTTACATAATTCTCTTAGGCAAAAATAGTCGAAAATAAACTCAGAATCGCTCTATTTGTAGCCGTTTTCAAAATAATGATCAACTTCCAGTTTTTACATTTAGAACGACAGAGGAGGTCAAGGTCACCGAACTACTTCTTACATAACGTCTTTTAGGCCCAAGTGGTAGAACATGAGCTCAAAATTACTCTGTCTCTGACCGTTTTCGGAATAATGGTCAACTTCCAGCTTTTGACTTTGTCAAGGACTTAGAAATTGAAAGTCATCGAGGTGCGTGTTATTTATGGTCTTTTAGGCCCAAAGGTTTCAAAATAAGCTCACAATCGCTCCATCTGTCAAAGTCTTCGAGACAATAGTTTTTGACCTAAACGTGAAAGAAGAGGCGAAGGTCACCGAGGTACCTCTTACATATGCTCTTTTAGGCCCAAAGGATCGAATATTAGTTCATAATGGCTCTATCTGTAATCACTTTCGAGATAATGGCCAGCTTCCGGTTTTTGACCTTAGCCATAACCGAGGAAGTAAAGATCACCGAAAAACTTGTTACGTAACGTCTTCTAGTTCCAAAGGGTCACAGATAAACTCTCAATCACTCCATCCTTACCGGTTTTCTAGAAAATGGTAAAGGGCACCGACATACCTCTCACATGATGTCTTTTAGGCGAAAAGATAGCACATAAGCTCAATCACTCTTTTTGTAGCCGTTTTCCATATAATGGTCAACTTCCGGTTTCTGACACTGACCATGTCAGATGAAGTCAAAGGCACGGAGGCACCTCTTACATAAAGTCTTTCAGGCCCAAAGGATGGTAAATAAGCTCATAATTGCTCTATCTGTAACCGTTTTCGAGATATTGATCAACTTCCGCTTCCTGACCTTAACCATGACTGAGGAGGTCAAAGTTACCAGCCTGCCTCTTACATAACGAATTTTAGGCTCAAAGGGTCGGAAATAAGCTCATACTCGCTCTGTTTGTAACAGATTTTAATACAATGGTCAACTTTCGGTTTTCAAAACTGACCATGACTGGCTAGGTTATGTTCACCAAGGTACCTTTTACAAGAAGTCATTTAAGCTCAAAGGGTCCAACATAAGCTCAGAATGGTTCTATATCTAACCCTTTTCGGGATAGCGGTTACCTTCCTGTTCTTAAGATTGACCATGTCCCGAGGGGGTCAAGGTCATCGAGGTATTGGTTACATAACGTCTTTTAGGCCCAAAGGGTCAGAAATAAGCTCAAAATTGTGCCATTTGTTTTGGTTTTCGAGATTTCCGGTTTTTGATCTGAAGAGGTAAAGGTCACCCAGTTACCTCATAACTAACGTCTTTTAGGCCCAAAGGATCCAAAATAAGCTGAAATTCCCTCTGTTCGAAAATATTTTCGAGAAAATGGTTAATTTCCGCTATTTCACCTTGACCATGAACTTTTAGGTCAAGCATCACCGAGATACTTCTAACATAACGTCTTTTGAGCAAAAAGGATGGAAAACAGGCTCAAAATCGCTCTATCTGAATCGTTTCTAGATAACGGTCAACTTTCCGTTTTTGACCTTGATCATGAACCAGGAGGTCAATGTCACCGAGGTACCTCCTACACAACGTTTTTCAGGACCAAAAGATCCAAAATTAGCTCAAAATCTGTAACCGTTGAAGAAATAATGGACAATTTCCATTTTTTTACCTTGATCAAGACCGAAAATGTGAAAACCACTGAACTAACTCTTTGATATTCTCTGCTAGGCCCAAACGGTTGAAAAAAGTTCATAATCGTTCCATCTGTAAAACTTTTCGGGACCATGGTTTTCATCTAACCGGACGAAAGAGGACGTCAGTGTCATAGAGGTACCTCTTGTATATGCTCTTTTAGGCCCAAAGTACCGCAAAATAAGCTCAAAATCGCTCTGTCTCTCTGTCTCTCTCTCTCTATCTCTCTCTCTCTCTCTCTCTCTCTCTCTCTCTCTCTCTCTCTCTCTCTCTCTCTCTCTCTCTCTCTGTAACCTTTTGTAATGGTCAACTTAATCTTTTTGAGAGTGATTATTGGTTAAGATATTAAGGTCGCCTATGCGCTCTTGCGTAACGTCTTTTAAACCCAAATGATAGAAAATCAGCTCAAAATCACTCTGTATGTAACCGGTGCCGAGAAAATGGTCAACTTCCGGGTTTTGACATTGACCAGAACTCAGGGTCCAAAATAAGCTCAAATCCCTCCATCTGTGAAAGTTTCCGAGAGAATGGCTTTGACTTATCCGTGAATGAGGAGGTCAAGGTCACCGAGTTACCTCTTTCTATGGTCTTTTAGGCCCAAAGAGTCGAAAAAAGGTCCAAATCGCTCTCTCTCTCTCTCTCGCTCTCTCTCTCTCTCTCTCTCTCTCTCTCTCTTTCTCTCTCTCTCTCATTCTCTCTCTCTCTCTCTCTCTCTCTCTCTCTCTCTGTAACCGTTTTCGAGATATTGGGCAACTTTTGGTTTGTGACCTTGAGCATGATAGATGAGGTCAAGGTAACCTCTTTTAGGCCCAAAAGGTCGAAAATAAACTCATAATGGCTCTATCTGTAACCGTTTTTTTTTTTTGGGGGGGGGGGGGGGTAATGATCAACTTTTGCAATTGGTCATGACTCGAAAGGTCAAGGTCACCGAAGTTCCTCTTACATAACAAGTTTTAGGCTCTAAGAGTTGAAAATAAGATCAAAATCGCTCTATTTGTAAACGTTTGCGAGATAATGGTCAACTTCAGGCTTTTGACCTTGAGCATGACCGAGGAGGTCAAGGTCACCGAGGTACCTCTTAAGTAACATCTTTTAGTTCCAAAGGGTTGCAAATAAGCTCGAAATCGCTCCTATCTGTGGCCGTTTTCATGATACTGGTCAGCTTCCAGATTTTTTACATTGACCATGACTGAGAAGATCAAAATCATCGAGGTAGCTCTTACATAACGTTTTTAGGCCGAAAGAGTAGGACATAAGCTCAAAATCGCTCTGTTTCTAGCCGTTTTTACGATAATAATTAACTTCCCGTTTTTGGCATTGACCATGACCGAAGTGGTCAAGGTCACCGAAGTACATCTTTCGTAGCGCCTTTTAGGCCCAAAGGGTCGAAGATAGCTCAAAATCGCTTTATCTCCAACCGTTTTCGAGATTATGGCCCACTTCCCGTTTTTGACATTGATCATGACTGAAGTGGTCAAGGTCACCAAAGTACCTCTTATGTAACGCCTTTTAGGCCAAAAGGGTAGTAAATAAGTTCAAAATCGGTATATCTCTGACCACTTTCGAGATAACGAGCAACATTGTCCCCCTTTAGGCCCATGGTTAAAAAATGCGGATTTCACGACGTCTTATCATCCTCTGTCAGTGAGCTAAATTTCATCTTTCTACGTCAAATAACGCAACATACAAAACATTTTAAAAAGCAAGATATATATATATATATATATATATATATATATATATATATATATATATATATATACGTGTGTGTATGTGTGTGTATTTATGTGTATGTGTGTGTGGTATCATACCAGGTCCCTTAACTGCGAAATCAAAGCGTTGCCCGCCTTTCATGGGTGTAAACGGCAAAACTTCAATGTCCATATTTGCATATTAAATGTTAACGAATTTCTTTAAAAAATTGAGCTGGACCAGCTACACACGCAATTATATGCCCACGCCAAATTTGGTCGTCCCAGTCCGAGTCGTCTCAGAGGAGTTCGCGCGACAAGTAGAAAGCCGCTTAGAGAGGCCTGACTTTCCTCGCAATCACTCTTTCACAAGCAACCAGCCAAGAAGTGCACCCAAGAGGAGAAAGTGAGGATGGGGAGTGGAAAGAGCGTTAATATACTGAGGTAGTGAGCCTTTCTTATTCCAGTTGCCTCGTGGATGAGATTAGGTCCACCAAAAAGGGTCAGCAGGTTTGGAGAAACCCCGCAGCGGCAGGGTGTCGAAAATTGGCATCCCTCACCCCCTATTCCCCTCACAGGAGAGAAAACCTACCCAATCAGCCACAGGAGCTGCTCAAGTATTATTGGCAGACATTCCATTTGGAGGCATTGTGAAGGAGATCACCCGGTTGAGGGGTAGGAGCAGGAAAAAGGAATGCCCAGTTCACTTTTATTTAACAGAAAAAGAAGAGCCGCCATCAGGCACACCTCGCAGTGAGGCTCCAGAAGAAGAGACATTCCAAGCCCCAGCACCAGCGTGGAGTACCCAATGCTATCGCAATCCCTGCAGCACGAATTCCACAAGATGGGAATGGGTGAGGGTAAAGTGATGGCAAGGCCCCACCAATTTAAGCGGAACGGTGCCGTATAGGACTGCTGACAGTTCTTATTTAGCCTTTCGAACAGCCGTGCAACAGAACTGTCTGGATGCCCAGAGTAAAAACAGACTCCCCTGGTGGAAAAAGACAGTGGTATTGAGTCGGCGGGTGTTTAATCTGTCAGACACTCATGTTACTTTCATGCAAGACCACACTTTAAAAGAACTGAAAGGGATAATGAGCCGAAAGAGCATTTCCATCCAGTTATGTGGGACGATGAAAGGAATGCATTTTCGTGCGTCCCAGAGTCACTTTATTTCATCATCTGCTAGTGTCACATAGACTGAAAAAAGAATGCAGTTTTACACATTTCATTTAGTGACATGCTATTTATAGAATCTAAAAGGGGCTTGCCATCACAACTTACTGCCAAAGAAGCATATAATCTGTTCCGTAACGTTTTCCTGTCTAGGTTTTGCACTTCATAAAAAATACCTTTTCTATGCACAGGGAAAACTTTAGCTCACAGTTGCATAACTTTTCCCTGTCCTGAAATTTTCCCTGTGTATTGATTGACAGCATGTTGTCATTTGCTCATTGAATCTGCATTGCATCTCCCCATAGCCTCATTGAATCTGCATTGCATCTCCCCATAGCCTGTTACACGGGTTTTTCACCGGTGTAACAGGCTATCTTACCTCCTTTAAAGCTCTCTCCGACCCCCCCCCCCCCCCGGAAAGCTATACTGGGCTATCTTCCCCTTCTCGATTATATTTACCCCCCCCCCCCTCCCCCACTAACGTTTTGGTGTATAAATGTAGTTTGATAATATTTGTTCATGTGAATAAAGGGACTCAATCAAAATGTATAAAACTAAAACCATCTTAAACTACTTTATTGACTAAATTTATCATAATTCAAGCTAAAATAAAAAAGACACCCTTGATCAGAAATTTCTTTGCTTTTCTCTTAATATCCGTTTTAGCATTTTTAGAGAGACAGGTGGATACTTCTGATTGCTAAGATCATAAATAACATCCACTTCATCAAAGAAGCGCTTGTTGTATGTTGAACTTCATCTTCCATTTAGAAAGTGACACGAGTGGTGAGAAAGCTTCCTTTTTATACTTACAGTCAGGACTAAACCTTATGCCGCAACTTAAAATTACCCGAATTTCTCATCTAGCTGTTTTAAACGCCTGGTACAAAACACAAATAAAAATTAAAACAAAAGAGATGTGGATTCGTTTCACTACAATACAGCCGCGATTGATTGCCATTGGTAAATACAACTGTGATTAAACAATCAGGTTAACCTTACTAATTTTGGTGATCACAGAGTGGCTTTGATTTAGGAGCAGAAAGAAAAATAAATGGAGAAAAACAGGGGAAAGCTAGAATGGCTTGGGGGGGGGGGGTGAACAGGGAACAGAAGTAAAAAAAAAAACGGAATAAATTGTGGGGAGGGGGGGGGTGAAGCTAGCCTGAGTGCGGGAAGATGAACAGGGGCAGAAAATATTAGGTGTGGGGGAGGAGATAGAATATTCTAACTTCCCCCTCAAGCCCAGTCTATCCATCCCCAGGGGGAGAAGATGTACAGGGGCCAAAAAATATCAGGTGTGGGGGGTTTAGAATAATCTAGCTCCCTCCCCCTAAGCCTAGTCTATCTCCCCCTCCCCCAGGGGGGGAGAAGCTGTACAGGGGGCAAGATATACTTTTACACCGGCGAGTACCACGTGTGCGTGACAGATGCGCTTTGGTGGTCCCGGGGCACTTTTGTGTTACTGTGGAAGAAACTGGTTAATTGAATTTTATTTTAGCAAAGCAATTTATCTTGCTTATTGCATAAGCATCACCCCTCATACCGTCGTCCCTCACCCCCCCCCCCCTCCGAAAAAAGGATTTCGTTATTCTATGACGATATATCCCAGCAAACAACAGACGTCTTTTGGGTTGAAAAAAAAAGGTTGAATTTTGGTCGCAACTGAATAAAATAGGGTTGCAAAATGGGTAGAATTACGTCACGAACTATTTCCCCCAAACCCAACCTTATTCCGACGTCGAGCCGACGTCGGTTTTCTGACATCATTCCGACGTGGCAAAAACGACCAAAAAGCGATGAACATTTATTATCGCTCACCGGAAATAGAAGTCATTTTGAAAAAGAGTAAGAAAAAACGTAATTTTTACATGAAAATTTTAGAATTTTGATGGCGCGTCGGTATTTTTCTTCCTAGATTGTAAAAATTTACATGGAAAATGCTTTCGTATTTATTTCACAATAGTTTGATGATTAATTATCTATTAATTATATAAATATAGACTCTATTCTTGTAAGACGTGTCTAAGGCTGGTTGTTTCGTGGTGGTAAACCCGACGTCAGTTTCAGGTCGGAATCCGACGTCGGTTCCAATTTCATATGCAACCTAAAACCGACTTAATTCCGACGTCGGATATAGGTCGGAACCCGACGTCATTCTGACGTTGAAAACCCGACGTCGGTTCCATTTCATATACAACCAAAACCGGCACGTCAGTCCGACGTCGGAAACGGCGGGTCACGACGTCGATCCGGCGTCATTCTGACGTCTTAATGTTTGCTGGGATCGAATGCTGTGAGAGTATTTTTCGTTATAAATATTACCTGGCCATTTTCAAGTTACTTTTCAACATACCTTACAGACGAGCATTCCATGCATAGTCTTGGGGGAGTGGGGAGGGTGGACAGAATAACACACCCCATCTCCCCGGCCCTTTTTCTTTCTACTACAGTATGTATGGGATCGCATCGCAATAAAATTCTGTAGACACGAGGTCCACTGGGGCATATCATTAATAATTTTGTTAATTTTATTTGAAAACTTGGCATGAGAATTATCAAGTTCAGACATTTCTGTGTAAGTTTTCTGTGAAAGTGCTTTTCAATAATGCTATTATTAAGTCTTCGGCTTAATTAATTTAGACTAGGAAGTGTATTTTTTTGCTATTCGGTAGTGAACTCGGTCTAGTTGTTCTTGCCTCGCGCAAAGAGCCACAAAATTGACACTGGCTGTTCATGTGACTGTTAATTTCTCAACTAGCTATGAACGCTTCTGATGCTTTGTTATCGTTCATTTGCAGCAAAACATTATTATCCATAAAATACAACAGCTAAAGCATCTTTCGCCTCAAAATTTCACACAGCACCGGAGTGGAAAACCCCCGACAGTCGTGTTAAATGTTGACGTTCTAGTTGTCCTCGTTTTTTGAGGAATTCGCGGAAACGATTTGTAGGGGAAAAAGGGAAATTTCGACTTTCCAATACTAAGTTAGTTGCGCTTGGAGCGTGAATTTCTCAAAGTATAAAAAGTTTTACCGAGGTTATTTTCTGCTTTCTACACTGTGCGAAAAGAATTGGGAATTTTTGTGTTCTCATCCAAAAATATCTAATATTTAAAGCGGAAATATTCTATTAAATATTAAATTAAATATTCACGTATTTCGGCTATTGTATTTTGAAGGTAACAATTATTTCATTGGCGTAGCCACGTTTTTACAACGGGGGGGGGGGGGGGAATTTTGTAGCAGAGGTGGGGGGCGGCGAAGGATACTATAGCCCCCACACGGAAAACGACCAAAAAGCGATGAACATTTATTATCGCTCACCGGAAATAGAAGTCATTTTGAAAAAGAGTAAGAAAAAACGTAATTTTTACATGAAAATTTTAGAATTTTGATGGCGCGTCGGTATTTTTCTTCCTAGATTGTAAAAATTTACATGGAAAATGCTTTCGTATTTATTTCACAATAGTTTGATGATTAATTATCTATTAATTATATAAATATAGACTCTATTCTTGTAAGACGTGTCTAAGGCTGGTTGTTTCGTGGTGGTAAACCCGACGTCAGTTTCAGGTCGGAATCCGACGTCGGTTCCAATTTCATATGCAACCTAAAACCGACTTAATTCCGACGTCGGATATAGGTCGGAACCCGACGTCATTCTGACGTTGAAAACCCGACGTCGGTTCCATTTCATATACAACCAAAACCGGCACGTCAGTCCGACGTCGGAAACGGCGGGTCACGACGTCGATCCGGCGTCATTCTGACGTCTTAATGTTTGCTGGGATCGAATGCTGTGAGAGTATTTTTCGTTATAAATATTACCTGGCCATTTTCAAGTTACTTTTCAACATACCTTACAGACGAGCATTCCATGCATAGTCTTGGGGGAGTGGGGAGGGTGGACAGAATAACACACCCCATCTCCCCGGCCCTTTTTCTTTCTACTACAGTATGTATGGGATCGCATCGCAATAAAATTCTGTAGACACGAGGTCCACTGGGGCATATCATTAATAATTTTGTTAATTTTATTTGAAAACTTGGCATGAGAATTATCAAGTTTAGACATTTCTGTGTAAGTTTTCTGTGAAAGTGCTTTTCAATAATGCTATTATTAAGTCTTCGGCTTAATTAATTTAGACTAGGAAGTGTATTTTTTTGCTATTCGGTAGTGAACTCGGTCTAGTTGTTCTTGCCTCGCGCAAAGAGCCACAAAATTGACACTGGCTGTTCATGTGACTGTTAATTTCTCAACTAGCTATGAACGCTTCTGATGCTTTGTTATCGTTCATTTGCAGCAAAACATTATTATCCATAAAATACAACAGCTAAAGCATCTTTCGCCTCAAAATTTCACACAGCACCGGAGTGGAAAACCCCCGACAGTCGTGTTAAATGTTGACGTTCTAGTTGTCCTCGTTTTTTGAGGAATTCGCGGAAACGATTTGTAGGGGAAAAAGGGAAATTTCGACTTTCCAATACTAAGTTAGTTGCGCTTGGAGCGTGAATTTCTCAAAGTATAAAAAGTGTTACCGAGGTTATTTTCTGCTTTCTACACTGTGCGAAAAGAATTGGGAATTTTTGTGTTCTCATCCAAAAATATCTAATATTTAAAGCGGAAATATTCTATTAAATATTAAATTAAATATTCACGTATTTCGGCTATTGTATTTTGAAGGTAACAATTATTTCATTGGCGTAGCCACGTTTTTACAACGGGGGGGGGGGGGGGAATTTTGTAACAGAGGTGGGGGGCGGCGAAGGATACTATAGCCCCCACTCTGAAAAGTGGGGGGGGGGGGCTGAGCCCCCTCCCCGATGGCTACGCCTATGTATTTATCGATATCACGCAAGTAATAAAAAAAAATAAGTCAGAGGACTTTGAGATACCCCTTCACAAATGCGAAATTCATACGACAACTCAGCGCATGGTTGCAACTGTTTCCACTTTGGTTGACAGTTGTGTAGTCACCTTTGTAGATTTATGATCTTATGATATTCCACATTTTATTCCGTTACACTGGACGTGAACCTGTTTCGTGGCCCATTAATAGCTATTTGCAAACCTGCACATCAGAAAGCTGCTCAGGCCACACATACTCATAGACCACAGATAAAAAAAAGAGGAAAAAGAAAATAGGTAGGTAGCAAATGGGAAACTGCAGGTGTGAGCGATAATGTTTATTAATGGAACCCATTTAGTGATAAAGAGTTAAATACGCAGTTTTTTCTGGTGAATTGCAATAGAAATGGTAAAAAGAAAGAACAATGCCCAGGCACATTTTACTGCTCTGGATACTTGGCCGTGTTTATGATACACGTCGCCGTTAATGGATCACAAGAATGAAACAATATGCTCTCAGCAACCAGTTTGTTTTCTGTGTCATCCGTTTAAAGTTTATGTTTGGTTCAGAATAACATTTTATATGAACCGTTTTGAATCTTTAAAATGAAGATTTTAAAAGTTCTCATAGCAAAAACAAATATGTTCTTTTGTGTATAAGTCGTGGGAGATGTCGTTTGAGCAGATTCTGTGTATCTAAAATGGGTTCTACTGTGGAAGCTTCTAAAACAAACGGTTGCATGGCTATGCAAGAAATTATTTCATTTTTGCTGTACTTGACAAGTCAATTTAAAAGACAGAATCTGGAAAAAATAGCCAAGGGAAAAAATTTCTTCAATTTTGCATTTGCGGAATTGCATTTGCGACAAACACCCGCACAGTTTTGTCATTTTGGAGAAATTTACCCATGTATAATATCTACTATTTACATATCAGAAACATATTTACTTTGAAGTGATAACAGAGGCGAATGAATAATAAGGGCCTCAGTCTTAGTTTGGTATCATAGCTGAGTAGGTCAGAAAACAAACCTCCTCAAATTCTTCAGTATATTTAAGGAGTATAATCTTTTAAAACCATATTTTAACGTTTTAATGTATCATTGCACAGACTAAGTATTCGCTAAGGAAGTTCAGCTCCAAAGGGTGGGGAATTTCTCAGTGGCTGCCAAAACAGGGAGATTTCCTCCGAAGGCGTTTTATCGGGGTGGGATCTCGGCACACCTAAAAGACATCA